>JAIUZE010007486.1:0-62442 GCA_022085475.1 Heliosperma pusillum | reverse complement strand
CCAAGACATAGGTTTGGGGATTGGTTAGGTTTGTTTGATTGGCTAAAAGAGGAAGGTTTGGCAAAAACAGCTAAGCTGCTACATGTAAGGCTGTAACTGGACTGGTTTACTTGGGTTGTGTTTTGAGGGGTGTTCTTGACGTTTTCTGAGGAAGGTTTCCTGGACAAAAAGATAGTAGACCCTCCCTAGTACCATGCCCCATAGTTGGTTTGGAGTCCCTAAGCTTGGAAGTTGCCCTGAGACCCTCCCCAAGGCACTGCTGCTGGTTGAGTTTCCAAAGGTTTTGTTGGCTTGTTTTGTGAGTCTGTTTTGTGGCTTGTTTGGTCTTGGCTCGTGTCATGGCTACCACTGGCTCGTGTCCTTGTGTGGTGGCTTGGGCCTGGGCTATACAAAGCATTAAGATAGCTTTTGACATAGGGTAGGTTTGGCATTGAATCCTGGTTAGGCTGATCATAGGTTGATTGGCCTTGTCTTTGAGCATGGCATTGAACTCCTGTTGCAACCCCTCCTTCTTGAAAAAGATTTGCCCTCAAATCCTCTTCATCCTCAGAGTCTTCTTGATAATGACTTAGGTCTCCCACATTGAATGTCCCATGTACCCCCATAATCCCCTGGTAAATCTATCTTGTAAGCATTAGGTCCTACCCTTTCAAGCACTTCAAAAGGACCATCAGCTCTTGGCATGAGTTTGTTTTTCCTCTTCTCTGGGAATCTTTCTTTCCTTAAGTGCAGCCACACCATGTCTCCTGCCTTGAACTCTCTAGCTTTCTTTGGACCTTTGGCTCTTGACTTATACATTGCATTTGTTCTCTCAATCTGTTTCTTGACTTGACTGTGAATCTGCATCATCTGTTGTACTCTTTCTTTGGCATCATAGTTGACTTCTTTCCTTATCACTGGTGCTAGGTCTGTAGGCATTAGAGGATTAGCACCATAAACAACTTCAAAAGGGGTCTTACCTGTGCTGTGTGAGGGAGCTCTATTGACTGCAAACTCAGCTTGTGACAGTTTGATATCCCAATCCTTTAATGACTTAGCAATGATACATCTCAAGATTCTTCCTAGAGTTTTGTTAGTAACCTCTGTCTGCCCATCTGTTTGGGGATGGTATGCTGTGCTGAAGAGTAACCTTGAACCTAGGAGCCTCCAGAGTGACCTCCAAAAGTGGCTCATAAACTTAGTATCCCTATCAGACACAATGCTTCTTGGTACCCCATGCAACTTTACTATGTCCTTGAAGTAGAGTTCTGCTACCCCCATGGCATCTTCTGTCTTCTTACAAGCAACAAAATGGGCCATTTTGCTGAACCTATCCACTACCACCATTACTGAGTCTTTGCCCCTTTGTGTCCTAGGCAAGGCCACTATGAAATCCATACTGATGTCCTCCCAAGGTTTGTTTGGTACAGGTAGTGGGGTGTAGGGACCTGCATGGAACTGTGACTTGGCTAGTTGACAGGGGTTGCACCTTTTAATAGTGTCCTGCACATCACCTAGCATCTTGGGCCAATAGAACTGCTCATGCAATATCTCATAGGTCTTTTGTACCCCAAAGTGCCCTGCAAGTCCATTGCAATGGACCCCCTTGACTAGTAATCCTCTGTAAGGACCTCTAGGTATGCATAGTTTGTTTCCTTGGAAGAGGAATCCATTCTGTGTCAAGTACTTGCTCCCCTTCTTGAGTTTTCCTTCTGCATACACTTCCCAGTCCTCCTTGAAGTCTGGATCTTCCATGTAGAGTTCCTTCATGAATTCAAAGCCTAGGACCCTTTGCTCCATGAATGACAACATCACAGATCTCCTAGAAAGAGCATCAGCTACTACATTGTTCTTTCCTTCTATGTACTTGCTTGAAAAGGAAAAGGATTGCAGGAATTCTACCCACTTGGCATGCCTGGGGTTGAGTTTGTGTTGACCATTGATGAACTTTAAAGCCTCATGGTCTGAATGTAGCACAAAAGGCTTAGGTTTTAGGTAATGCCCCCAATGATTCAGAGCTCTCACTATGGCATAAAACTATTTGTCATAGGTAGAGTAATTCAACCTTGCTCCACTTAGCTTCTCACTGAAATAGGCTATGGGCCTCTTCTCTTGAACCAGTACTGCCCCAACTCCTAACCCACTTGCATCACATTCTACTTCAAACAGTTTGTTAAAGTCAGGTAAGCCTAGTATAGGGGATCTACACAACAGATCCTTAATGGTTTTGAAGGACTTCTCTGCCTTTTCTCCCCAAGTAAACTCTCCTTTCTTCATGCATTCTGTGATAGGAGCCATGATAGAACTGAACCCCTGAATGAACCTTCTATAGAAGGATGCCAACCCATGGAAACTCCTGACCTCTGTTACTGTCTTAGGTGTGGGCCAATCCCTGATTGCCTTAACCTTCTCAGGATCAACAGCTACCCCATCCTTTGATATGATGAACCCAAGGAAATGAACCTCAGGCTGCATGAAAGTGCACTTCTCTAGCTTACCATATAGCTTATTCTTCCTGAGAACCTCACAAAGCAAGTTCAGATGTTGTAGGTGTTCCTTCTTGCTTGAACTGTAGACTAGAATGTCATCAAAGTATACCACAATGAAATTTCCCAAGTAAGGCCTTAAGACTTCTGTCATGAGCCTCATGAAGGTGCTAGGGGCATTGGAGAGCCCAAATGGCATCACTAACCATTCATACAGCCCATGCTTGGTCTTGAAAGCAGTCTTCCACTCATCTCCAGCTCTTATCCTTACTTGATGATACCCTTGCCTTAGATCAATCTTAGTGAACACTTGAGCCCCACTGAGTTCATCCAGAATGTCATTGAGTCTAGGTATAGGGAACCTATACTTAATGGTGATATTGTTAATTGCTCTGCTATCTAT
Organism: Heliosperma pusillum; assembly: GCA_022085475.1. Classification (NCBI taxonomy): domain Eukaryota; kingdom Viridiplantae; phylum Streptophyta; class Magnoliopsida; order Caryophyllales; family Caryophyllaceae; genus Heliosperma; species Heliosperma pusillum. The sequence goes on along the minus strand of JAIUZE010007486.1, from coordinate 59,574 downwards.
ACACATCCTCCAAGTTCCATCCTTCTTAGGCACTAGCAGTGCTGGTACAGCACAAGGACTAAGAGACTCCCTGACATACCCTTTGCTAAGCAATTCTCCCACCTGAGATTGCAGCTCTTGTGTTGCCCTGGGGTCACTTCTATAGGCTGGCTTGTTTGGAAGGACAGCCCCAGGTACTAGATCAATGTGGTGCTCAATTCCCCTTAGTGGGGGTAATCCACTAGGTAGTTCAGCAGGGAAAACATCCTCATAGGTTTTCAGCAAGGCTTGTACTTCCTTAGGCACTTGGTTAGACCCTTCCCCTACCTCCTTGGTGAGGAGGACATAGACTGGCCTAAGATCATTTAACTCTTGCTCCATCTCTGCTTCACTTAACAGCAGAACTTCCTTAGCAGCTTCAGTTAAGAGTGGAGGGTTCCCTTTCAGGATAGGGGGTAAAGGAGCTAAGATGATTTTCTTCTTACCAAACCTAAAAGAGTAAGTATTGTCCCTTCCTTGATGGACAGCATCCCTATCAAACTCCCATGGCCTCCCTAATAGAAGGTGACAAGCATCCATAGGCAATACATCACACAAGGCCTCATCAGCATATCCTTTCCCAATAGAAAATGGAACAACACATTGTTGATCTACTCTAACTTCAGCCCCCTTGTTCAGCCACCTAAGCTTGTAAGGTTGAGGGTGGTCTTTGGTGGGCAATGTTAGTTTATCCACCATTGTCTTAGAGGCTACATTGGTGCAACTCCCTCCATCCACAATCAGATTACACACCCTCCCTTTTATGGTGCACCTAGTTCTAAAGATCTGGTGTCTTTGATCTTCTTCTAAGGGTTGGGGTTGTGTGTGCATCACCCTCCAAGTCACCAGACTTAACCCAGCATCAGGTTCTATCAACTCCTCACTAGCCTCTATCTCAGGCTCTTCCATCTCCTCATCACAGACCAACACCTCATCATCTCCCCAATGGATTACTTCTAGGGTACTCAGAGCCCTTTTAGATGGACATTCTCTAGCAAAATGTCCATACCCTTGACATTGAAAGCACTTTTTGAGAGGGGTAGTCTTCCTTTGGCCTGCCTCAACAGCCTTGCCTTTATCAAGGTTGAAAGGAGTCTTAACAGGAACCACAGGTTCTCCTATCTTAACTCCTACAAAAGGTTTGAAGGTGGGGGTTCTGGAAGGTGTCTTAGAAGCACTGGCCTTTCCTTTTCCCAATTTTTCTACCCTTAAAGACAAGTTGACAGCTTCCTCAAAGGAGTATATGTTTTGTAGCCTGACTTTGCTAGCTATCCTTTCATCCAACCCCTCTAAGAACCTTGCTATCTTTTGTTCAGATTTCTCAACAACCTCACATTGCAAAGTGAGTTGTTCAAAGTCTCTTAGGTAGGACTCTAAAGGTCTTTGGTCTTGCTTTAGGTGAGTAAGCTTAATGAACATGTCTTGAGTGTAGTCCCTAGAGACAAACTTAGCTCTCATTTTCTTTTTCAGTTTGAGCCATGACTTTACAGGTTCTTTCCCTTCCCTAACCCTCAAGGTTTTCATGTTTTCATACCACAGTGAGGCATAGCCTTTTAGTTTCATGATAGCAACCTTAAAAGCCTTTCTATCAGTGTATCCTTTAAACTCAAAGACTCTTTCTACAGACCTTAGCCAATCTAAGAAATCATCAGGGTTCAAGCTACCTAGAAAGTCAGGAATCTCTACCTTGATATCTTTGTCTTGGTGTCTGAGAAGCTGTGATCTGAGCCATCTGAATCTGACATTTCAAACTGATCTACAGGTTGTCTCCTCCTTACTCCACCTTGTGGGAAAGGTGCTCCTCTTCCTCGACCTCTGCCTCCCCTTGTATTATTGTTCTGTTGGCCCTCAAGGAGTTCATTGACAGATCTAGAGACCTCCATTACAGTTCTGACAAGATCTTGAACTGTGTTTTCAAGACCTGTGATTCTCTCTTCACTCATGGTTGTATTTTGTGTTTTTAATGTAGTTAGGTAGATGAACTCACAAACCAAAGCTCTGATAACCAATTTGCACTGAAACTATTCAGAAAAGACAACTAAACAATGACAAATTGAGCTAAGATTAAGACACTTGCAAGTACTCTGTTTCTGTTTGAATTGATTGTTAAAGAACAAGGATAGGACCTTAACCAAAGCACAAAGCCAATGGTTGAGGGTTGAACCTTGATCCCAGCACACAGCTAAGGACCCAAGCTCACTTCCAAGCACACAGCAAAGGAAGTTGTCTCAAGCACACAGCCAAGAGATGCAACAGAAACAAGGTTTCAGTTTTATATTTTTACTTCAAATCTGGTTTGCATTTCATTAGGTAAAGGCCTTATATAGGCAACAAGAATACAACTCAGACGTTTAGGAGATATCTAGGGCCACAAAGGCTTACAACATGGAACAAAATAACAGCTACAAACTTGCAGAATTCTGACATAAAGTAAATAAAGTAGAAAGTAGTTTCTAAAGAGACAATCTTCCTTAATTGTTTGATCAGGTGTGTCTTGGGTGAAGAGTGGACTTTCAGGCTTGGGTTTGTGAACCAAACTGAAGTAGGAAGGCTCCCAAAGATGTGCTGAAAGTACCTCACGCATTGCTTGTTCAAAAGGGGAAGGTTTGACAGTGACATGTTAACTACTACACAAAGGCTGAAATCTGGACAGTTTGAAGTTGTCCCTAAGCTAACTCTTTGTGTGTTTGTTTCTTGGCAAGGAAGTCCTGGGGAAAGTTGTAGAGGACCTTCCCAAGACATAGGTTTGGGGATTGGTTAGGTTTGTTTGATTGGCTAAAAGAGGAAGGTTTGGCAAAAACAGCTAAGCTGCTACATGTAAGGCTGTAACTGGACTGGTTTACTTGGGTTGTGTTTTGAGGGGTGTTCTTGACGTTTTCTGAGGAAGGTTTCCTGGACAAAAAGATAGTAGACCCTCCCTAGTACCATGCCCCATAGTTGGTTTGGAGTCCCTAAGCTTGGAAGTTGCCCTGAGACCCTCCCCAAGGCACTGCTGCTGGCTGAGTTTCCAAAGGTTTTGTTGGCTTGTTTTGTGAGTCTGTTTTGTGGCTTGTTTGGTCTTGGCTCGTGTCATGGCTACCACTGGCTCGTGTCTTTGTGTGGTGGCTTGGACCTGGGCTGTACAAAGCATTAAGGTAGCTTTTGACATAGGGTAGGTTTGGCATTGAATCCTGGCTAGGCTGATCAGAGGTTGATTGGTCTTGTCTTTGAACATGGCATTGAACTCCTGTTGCATTTCTTCTCTTGGATGAGGACAGCTCCAATCCCCACTCCACTTGCATCACACTCAACCTCAAATAGGCAATCAAAGTTTGGCAACCTGAGGATAGGTGCACTGCACAAGAGCTTCTTCATGTGTTTGAAAGCCTGCAAGGCATTCTCAGTCCAAGTGAACTCTCCTCTCTTCATACATTCAGTGAGGGGTGCTGCAATAGTGCTAAAATCTTTAATGAACCTCCTATAGAAAGAGGCTAGGCCATGAAACCCTCTCACTTCTGTAATGTTCTTAGGGATAGGCCAAGACTGCACTGCAATGATCTTATCTTGATCAACTGAAATGCCTCTACCAGATACCACATATCCTAGAAATTTGACTTCCTCAGTCATGAAGGTGCATTTCTCAAGCTTCCCAAAGAGCTTACTCTCCTTAAGTATGTCAAACACAGCCTCAAGATGCCTCAAATGATCATCCTTGCTCTGGCTGTAGATGAGGATATCATCAAAGTATACCACCACAAATCTCCCTAGGCAAGGCCTAAGCACTTCTGTCATCAATCTCATGAAGGTACTTGGGGCATTTGACAGGCCAAAGGGCATGACAAGCCACTCATAAAGGCCATGCTTTGTTTTGAAGGCTGTCTTCCACTCATCTCCCTCCCTGATCCTCAATTGATGGTAACCTTGCCTCAAATCAATCTTAGAAAAGAACCTTGAGCCACTCAGCTCATCCAACATGTCATCAAGCCTAGGTATAGGGAACCTATACTTGACTGTGATGTTGTTGATAGCCCTGCTATCTATGCACATCCTCCAAGTCCCATCCTTCTTAGGAACCAATAAAGCAGGCACAACACATGGACTTAGTGACTCCCTTACAAACCCTTTACTCATCAACTCTCCAACTTGTTTCTGCAGCTCTTGTGTAGCCTTGGGATCACACCTATATGCTGGTCTATTAGGTAGTACAGACCCTGGCACAAGGTCTATCTCGTGTTCAATTCCTCTCAAAGGGGGTAAGCCATCAGGAAGTTCCTCTGGAAACACTTCCTTGAACTGATCAATGAGGGGCTTAACTTCTGCAGGGATTACCTTAAACTCCTCTTCCTGAACTTCTTTTGATAGAAGCATTAGTATAGGTTGCTCTTCACTACACTCCTTGACCATTGCTGACTCAGACAGAAACAAGACTCCACTAAAATCTTCAGCCATACTAGGACTCCCATAGCTCTTCTGATGTGGTGGCAAGGGGGCTAATGTCACCTTCCTGCTCCCCTGCTTGAAGGAATAGGTGTTGCTTCTTCCTTGGTGTATGGAGCTTTTATCAAACTCCCATGGCCTTCCTAATAGCAAGTGACAGGCATCCATTGGAACCACATCACACAATACTTCATCCTTGTACACACTTCCAATGGAGAAAGGGACCATACATTGCTTATCCACCTTAACCTCTGCTCCCTTACTCAACCATCTCAACTTATAGGGATGAGGGTGTTCTTGAGTGCTCAACTTCAGCTTATCAACCATAGTAACAGAGGCCACATTGGTACAACTACCTCCATCTATAATAAGGTTACAAACCCTCCCTTGTATGGTACATCTGCTTCTGAAAATGAGGGACCTTTGATCCTCCTCCAATGGTATATATTGTGAATGCATTACTCTCCATAGGACCAAGCTGTGGCCTGTGTCAGGGAGTGCCACTATTGCCTCCTGACTAGACTCTTCTTCCTCACTCATTACTTCTTCAACCTCATGCTCATCCCTTTCATATTCAACTAGACCTTCTTTCTCCCAAGCCTCAACCTCCATTATTGTTAAGGTCTTCTTAGAAGGGCAATCCTTCCTAAAATGTCTATAGCCTTGACATTGGAAGCACCTAATTCGGTTCTCAGTCAATGAAGTGCTTGGCTTTTGACCCATGATGCCCTTTCCCTTGTCTAAGGTAGGTGGGGGTGCTGTCCTAGGGGTATCCATGGTTCTCATCCCACTATAAGGTCTGGTTTGAAAAGGCCTAACATGTTTTGGTGTAACAGGCTTAGTTTTCCCTATCTTTTCAATTCTCAGAGATAAGTTGACAACATCATCAAATGACCACAGAGGTTGCATCCTAACCTTGTTAGCAATGTTCTTATCTAGACCCTTTAAGTACCTAGCAATCCTTTGCTCAGGTTTCTCATTTATATCACACTGCAAGGTGAGTTGTTCAAACTCTCTCAGATAAGATTCAACAGGTTTGTCTCCTTGTTTCAACTTAGACAATTTGATAAACAGATCCTGGGTGTAATCCTTAGCAACAAACTTGTCTAGTAGTTTCTTTTTCAGTTTAGTCCAAGACTTGATGGGTTCTTTACCTTCCCTAGCCCTTAACCCTTTCATAGTTTCATACCAAAGGGAAGCATACCCTTTCAGTTTAAGGATGGCTACTTTAAAAGACTTAGAATCATTATATCCTTTGTACTCAAAGATCCTTTCTACTTCTCTTAACCATTCTAACAAATCATCAGGATTAAGACTACCAGAAAACTCAGGGATATCTACCTTAAGATGCTTGTCTATGTGCCTGTGGATGGAAGCTCTGCTTCTAGTTGAGTCATCTGAGTCTGGATACTCTTCATCATCAGGTGGCCTTCCTCTGCCTCCTCCTTGGCCTCTTCCACGTCGTCTGCCTCTTCCTCCACCAAGCAAATGGTTGCCTATTACCTGGTCCAGGGTTCTGGTTAGGGTGGTTACAATCCCAGCCAGATCCTCCATCCTTGCTTCTACTCCTGCCAGTCTCTCTTCACTCATTGGGTTATTTTTGTGTTTTTAAATGTAGTTAGGGAAAAGGAACTCACTAAGACTATCAACCAAAGCTCTGATAACCAATTTGGAGTGTAAACTACTAAGGCTTACAAGTTTTAAGGACACTTGATTAGATTGACTCAAACTGAGAACAATGTCAAGTAACAAATGGATGTTGTTTTAGAGAGGGTGAATTGTTTAGCTGAAAACTCAAGGGATATGACTTAGAGACATTCCTCTACAGCAAGGAACAATAGAGAGGACTCAAAGACTGATTTTTGAGATAGTTTTCAAGTGTTACAGCAAAGCACAAACACCCTAGACTAGACTCAACAGCAAGCAAGTTAACCACAGCAAGGCACAGATATAACTTGACTCACAAGACAAGGCACTGATCAAACACCTTGGAGATGTATCAGGCTTGTTTCAAACTACAGCTCTTAGCACAAGTTTGATAGATTTGAGGGATTTCTCAAAGTTAATAATTCATAAAAAGTCTGACTGAAACAAACATACAAGACCTCCTTATATAGAGGGGCTGATATCTTGTGAGCCATTGGATGTACAGATCATCCAAGGGCCAGCTTAGGGTTCAAACTACTACTACTAACACTAATTAAGAGCCTCACAATAGGACGAGCTCAACAACTATAAAGTTCAGACACAAAACACAAAAACAGACTGAATCAAAAAGCAAATAAAGTAGTTTTGGAGTTTTTCCTGAAATGGAAATCTGTTGTTCTTGTTGTCTTGTTGCTTTGCCTGGGTGTTTTGCTCCTTCTTGGGACTCTCTACTCTTATTAGAACTTAGATAAACCTGCCTTGGATGAAGACAAGTTGACTTAGACAAAAGGAAACCTCATCTGAACATGTACTGCCTCTGCTATGCTGCTCACTGGACTCTAGCTTGGGGTGTCTGTTTCATGAGTTTTTGCTAGACTTCAAACGGGTTTGTCCTGGGAAAACTTGTAGCTTAGAGGGTTGACTTGATGGTAGGCCATGGTGGGGGTGGTTGGGATGCCCTGGTGTACCTCTTAGTTGCAGGGTTTGTTGATTGGTCTATCTGGGCCTGATTGGTTTTGTTTCTGTCTTGTGTGGGTAATGTGGGTTGTGTTGGGGCTTGGCATGGGCTGGTGAGCCCTGGACTGTCTTCCTCATTGGTGTGGCTTGTCTTGGCTTGATCTTGGCTTGTCATAGCTTGTTGTTTGGATCTTGTAACTCGAGCTTCCATCTGAGGGGTCCTTGGAGTCAGGTTTGCCTTGTTTGTGGCTTGATCATCAAGGCCCCTTGGGTGAGCTCCTGCTGCACTTATATATCAAGTCGAGTGGGAGCAAGATTGTCTTCCTAATATTGTATGTTGATGACATACTCTTGATTGGGAATGACATACCTCTCTTAACTTCGGTAAAAGTTTGGTTAAAGAACCATTTCCAGATGAAAGATCTGGGTGATGCACAAAGAATTTTGGGGATCCGTATCTACAGAGATAGATCACGACGGATGTTATCCCTCAGTCAGGAGTCTTATATAGATAAGATTCTTGAGAGGTTCAGCATGACCAACTCCAAGAAGGGGAACCTTCCTATGATTTCTGGGATGCAATTGAGTAAAGCTCAGGCACCAAAGACATCGGAAGAGGTCGAGCGCATGAGTCGGATTCCTTATGCATCAGCTATAGGAGCGATCATGTATGCCATGATATGCACACGTCCGGACGTGGCATATGCATTGAGTATGACAAGTCGATACCAAGGCAATCCAGGTGAAACACACTGGATAGCTGTTAAGAATATCCTTAAGTACCTACGGAGGACTAAGGATTGGGTATTGACTTATGGAGGTGACACTGAGCTATGCGCAACCGGTTACGCTGATGCTAGCTTCCAAACGTATCGAGATGACTCGACATCTCAGCTGGATTCGTGTTTTAACTTAAGGCGCTGCTGGCGGTCAGCTGGAAAAGCTCCAAACAAAATGTTATATCAGATTCTAACGACTGAGTCCGAGTACTATGCCGCTTCAGAGGCTGCGAAGGAAGCTATATGGATGCGTCAGTTCTTACAGGGACTAACCGTAGTTCCTAGTTCGGATGACCCGATCACCATCTATTGTGATAATAGTGGTGCCATCTTCCAGGCTAAGGAGCCTAATTCCAGCAACAAGTCTAGGCATGTACAACGGAAGGCTCACATGATCCGAGATTACGTGGAGCAAAAGGAGATAGTGATAGACAAGATTGCTACGGATGATAACGTTGCAGATCCTCTCACTAAACCGTTAAGATATGATAAGCATGAAGGGCACTTTATTTCCATGGGAATTAAGCGTGTTCCTGAGTTGTATTAGTTGTTTTATATGGATTAGACACCTGTATCTTTTTCATAAAAACTATCTATGAAATCATCGTTTTGTTTTATATTTTGTTTTTCATGTGGGTTGTACTGACAACATTGAACACCACAAAGTGAACTGAATTACATTATATTTGTTTTGGTCCGTAATCGCCTACATGAGTTGATAACTCTGGCAATTATTCTGTGAAGTCGATTGATGGTGGGTTCAACGAGCCATAAGTCAAACAGTTGACTGATCGATCACATATGCGAGTTGGTTGTAAAAAAATAAAAAATGGAAATATGCGCCGGCATTTGTGACGACGTTATGGAGTCCTAAATGTTTTGGAACATTAGGTGGCAGGTCTCGGATAGGACATCCATAGTGTTCCTAGAGTCGATTCTTTTGACTATCGACTGTCTCTTGAGATAAAGGCAGTTTTTGGGTGACTTTGGTTTCTTTCTCATGGTCGACCGTAACAGGAGGCTAAGTAGATTTTCACTGGGCCATTTCATACTGCGCTTGTATCTGCAAGATTCGAGTTGAAGAAAATATCCCACCTTTATCAGGATATGATATTGTTCAGGGCCACTCGAGGAGCTGTAACTGAAATACATGGCCATGCTCGAATGAAGATTCGTTTATCAGTTAAGTTACTCTCTAGTCGGGGAAACCACTCTTGATACTGATCACTTGTAAACTACGACCTTTGTGAATACGGACTTTGCAAATTGGTTTACATTGATTGGGAGAAATTTATTATGGATATGAGAATCGGTTATCGCACATACACTTGTACGGACAAGTGGGAGATTGTTGGAGCTAGTGTCCTCCAGTTAGTGCCATAACATAAATAAATCTCTGTAGGTTCACAGGGTATACTTTGTATAATAATCAGTTGATTAACGTTTATCAATAACGGTTGGCTTGCTAGATAAGTTTTACGTTATTGTCATACAGATGGCGGTGATCAACTGGTCCCTAAAAGTCACACCTAAAGGATGTGTTTGAGAGATGTGATTATTTGAGAAAATAATCATATTGATGCCTTATTAAATGACTAAAAGGTTAGTCGGTGTTTTTGACTAAAAGGTTAGTCAATGTTATGATGATATAATTATTTAATAATGATTAAATAAATTTAGCTGAGACGAATTAACTGTAATTTGTAAATTGAATATAAAATGTTATATTTAATTGTTGTATATAATGTAAGCTAATTAAACATAAACCGTTATAATTAATTGGAAAATTATAAATATACGGATATTTATAATTAATGATGTACTATAATGTCGGTCTTTGACTAATGACGATTATAATGTATTACATTAAATTAGAAGCTAAAATGACCGGAAAAAGTGTTCAGATACACTCGGGTTTTTCGGTCCATGGGTAGTGGTTTTGAGGAGACAAAACTCCTCATAAAACCCTATGCTTGCCGTGAGAAAAAAGTGAACAAGAGAAAAATTCTACCCTAATTTTTACTCTCTCAACTTGTGCCTCCATCACACACTAAACACAAAAACCCTAAAAGTTAACAGTAACTTTGAATCGATCTTTCTAGCAAAGGAGAAGGGCATATCTCGATCTATCTTGGTTGAGACAAGTAGGAGGATATCTATTTTGATATCTGTTCTTAGGCCGATTTTGCTAAGGACCAAAGGTTTAATTCATTTTCTCTACATTTGTATCGTTTTCATATCTATGACTTGCAATTTCATATTATATAATTTTGTTATAATCCTAAATTTTAAGGGGATGTAAACAGTTATTTCCCACAAGTGGTATCAGAGCATTTGTCTAGAAAATTATATTATATGTTTTTCATTTTTATCCCCTTGTGTTTACCCTTGTGTTTCGTGTGTAATAAGCCAATTTGTTGCTTTTAGGCTTCGTCTTCTGGGAAATTGATCGAAAGTTTGGATTGAGTATTCATTTATCATTGGTCAGTTGCTAGCTCACTCTAACCTTCACATGACCATAACTAATTGTCCACCATTCACCCATTTCCCAAAGCCTTCTTCATATTCTTTTTCCGGCTTCTTTTCTATGTGCATTGTGATCTTTGACTTGTGTTTTGAATTGTTTACCATATTAGACTGCGGACACACTTTCATAAGTCGTAGATAGGTGAGTGTCTCAAAAACATTTACACATAAAGAAATCACCTTTTACATGCAATGAGTGTTCGAGTGTGCCGTGAGAGTCCATTTGTCAAAAGATCATGCAAGAGCCGAAAATCTATAGTGAAATTCTTTGTGCTACGCCGTTATGTAAATCTCAGCCATGTTTATGTATCATTCTTGCGCACGTTGTTTTTGGGTTATGATTCATTATGTTTTCAAAGCTTTATGTTGAGATTTGTTTCTTGGGGAGTTTGATAAGTGAATATTTGTATGGTTTTAACCCCCAATTTAGCTCGGTTTTGAATGTCATTTGTGCTTTGTTAAGCCACTTTATGAGCTAATATCGTCTCCTAGGCGAATTCCTATGTTCTAACATGTTTTGTAGGGAAAGTGACATTTCTACGCCCTTTTTCTATATTCCCGAGCATTTGCCTAGAACCCGACGGTTTGAAGAAGCAAGCTTGACCAAGTGAAAGGCATTTCAAGAAGGTTCACTAATTCGAAAGAGAGAAGAAGCAAAGACAGTTTCGTAGTTGTCGGAAGATCAATCAATTAGGCGAAAGCAATCATCGCTTTACATTAAAGCCTATCAACAAACCCGACTCAAGAGGTCAAGGGGGATGTTGGAAGTCAAGTCATAAGCAAGGGGAGATGAAACGACGGTCAAAGGACCTGGGATGCAACTTACCCGATCGGGTAAGTGGTGTACCCGATCGGGTAAATGTGGTGCTTCAAGAAAACGGCGTCTTCTTCCTACTTTTGTCGTATGTGTTTAATGCCCGACCTCTTCTCCACGAAACCCTAATACTATAAATAGATGCTCTAGCCTCTCATCTCAACACACCTTTCTACAATCCTCTTCTCTTCCTTTCTTCTCTTCTTATACTTCTCTTTAGATTAGGAGGAAGCGGGAACTAGCCTCCCTTCTCTCATTTTCTTCTTCTTCTTTTTTCTTTAGTTCTTAGTTTATTTCTGTCCCTTAGTTTAGATTAATAAGGATCTCATCCTTGTAATCTTCTTTGTGTGGTTCAAGTGTTGCAATTCAAGGATCGCTTATTATATGCAAAGATTTTCTATTATTGTTATCATTGTCGTCATATAGGTATTTCTGTTTTATCCCTTGTGTAATGTTCTTATTGTTTTCCATTTGATTGTTATTCGCTTTACATATTGTCTTAGATTCATTTTAGTACCGTTATAATCGTTGTTTCGTTTCCTAGATTATCAATTAGCGTCGTTATTATCGCTATACCAAATAAACATGTCTATCCTAGTTTTCATTGTTAATATCATTTTAGACATAGATATCATCATGAGTGAGTAGTCATCCTTTCTAGGGTGTAGGGTAGCCATGTTAGATTGATTAAAAGATGTTAATTGGATAAAGGAATTGTGCCTTTAGAACATTGTGTCTATGCATGTTTGGATTGTAACGATAGTTAACGATTTTTAGCTAAAATCATTTGACTAGTATGGAATTCTTTTCCAAGGTAGATATACAGGAATTGAATAGACAAAGCATGACATGGTAGATTAAGACCTAGTAAATCGCACTAAAAGCCTGCTAGACCTGAAAGTCCTAGACCTTTAATTAGACTCCTCTAATTAGTTCATTAAATTACATTAAGTTAATGATTTAGGATCTAGTTATCATGCATGCAAATATAAAAGCATAAAAGAAAAGATAAGACCAAAACATCCTTACATTGGGATTTTCGGTTCAATATGGGCACAATAAGAACTCCTTCTTATTATTCTTGAGCATGAAATTAAGTGGATGATCCTCCAAAAATAACCTCCAAAGTAGAAGGTCTCCTTCTTGTTGCACCCAAGATTAAACCCAAATAATCTTACCTTATTATTAACTAGATAATAAGTAAGATAAAAACTACTAATATTATTGTATTACTACACTAGTAATATGTAGAGAATATTAGTATATATGAGAGTTTAGAGAGAAGTTGAGTTTAGAAAGAGACGTGAGTATAAGCATAATGAATTGAAGTCCACATCAAATTGAACAACAATTGATCAATATAAAGGCCTCTTTGGCCGGTCACTTTAAGCCATATATGGCTCTTATTTTGCTTCTTTTACTCACATGCAAAAGACTTTGAGTGTTGGTAGTAATTGTCATGATGATTGTGTCATAACAATTCATTATCATGTGATGGAGTGTAGAATTGGTAGAGTAAAGTCACTAATGATTTTACCTACTCAAAACCGGTCTACTTGTGTCCACAATGGACCATTTTGATTTTTGATATTTGTCTCACAAATACTTATTAATCATATGCTTAATTATCTTGTATAATCAAGTGTTAATTTGATCATATAACAATTATATGACTCAAATTAATAAGTAATATATATACTTAAGTTTTAAGTGATATTTTACCATTATATCAATATATAATGGGTCCCACAATGTCTAGTTAATTTATTTTACAACTCCTTGTAAATATAATTAACTAATTACCTCTACCTCAAAATATATGCATAACCTCAACTAATTTAATGAATTAATCATTAATCATTAAATCTTATTTAATCGTATTAAAATAAAACGTAAAATTTATTCAGTCAGTTATCGTATAATTGACTAATAAACTTAAGAAGAATGAGTTCGCAACTCAATTTCCAATAAATAACTCTCGTAACTAAACGTACATATCAAATATATGTAATGCTCAAATTAAACTGTATCGTATACAAATAATTAGTATTCTATTTGGGTCTCATCCTATAGGTGTGACCTAAAGAGATCAGTTGATTACCGCCGTCATACGACAATAACGTCAAACTCTAGTCAGCCAAGCGTTACTGATTTACGTTAATCAACTGACGTGGAGTATCAAAACATACTAATCATGCCACGTATATTCCAAATGAGATTTATTATATAAATGCACTATTGTGGAGGACACTTACTCCAACAATCTCCCACTTGTCCGATACAAGTTGTGCATGTAGCAACACTATTGCGGAGGACTCCTCCTCCTACAATTTCTCCCACTTGTCTCGACAAGTTGTGTGCTACCGATTCTCTTGTCTCTTTTGCGTCACATCCTCCCACTCATTGCAAGGTGTCTTACAGGTCGCACTTGCAATTGAAATTATAAATAGAGTGGTTTTCTCGATCTGGGAGAGTAACTGTCTGACCGGAAAATCTACCAGAGATCTCTTCCGAGCGTGGCCACGCATTTCCAGTTACTACTCCTCGAGTGGCCCGAAGATGTTAATACCCAACGGGGGTGGACAATTCCTGTTGACCCATCTTACACTGTATGATGCAGATCACCATGACCCAGAAGATGTCCATCCTGGCCTCCTTTCACGGCACGACCTAGGACAAAAACAAAAGTCATCGGAACTAAACCGACTAGGTAAATGGGTCGCCAGCTAACGAATCGACTCATAGGAATAAATAGAAATCCCCTCCACGACCAGGCTTCAACAATTTTGATAAGGGACTTTATTATGGTCACTGCCCGACAGAGTGTCTCCACAGTCTGCCTATGTAAACGACCAGTCATCTCAATGACCCCATGGTACTGAACCAACCATCGATCGACTTACAATCTAGTCACTTCAAGACGTCACCTCAAATGAGTGACTAGGGACAAAACACTAAGTTCATCCTGTTCACTTGAATTGGGTTCAACTTTTCTTTCAACCAATTCGGATAAACAAAGTATTAAAATTTAGTCAAACTAAATAACAGAGTTTTTAATGAAACTCTAACAATGAATGTGATTATCAAATATTTGGAAAATTTGATACGCTATCAATAATTTCATATCTCATAATCTCTAGCAATTCAGGTATATATTTCAATCCGTTTGAAATGACATGACTATCATGTTCAGCCTGCAAAATGCATGGCTAATGGATTAGCAATACTTGCATCTTTCCCATCGTTTTGATTGCTATTTCTCTTTGTCTACGTAATCTCATATTACATAAAACTTTATGAGTACGCGTCTAGGTTTGAATCTAGACTTAGGACTCTTGGCCTAAATGTAGCTCCCACTATTTTACCAGTATCATAAGATTGGATATACAACTATAGGAACTACTTCTAGTCCCTCCAATACAGTCAAATCCAAACTACCTTCATATGCATCATCATATGACGCAATGTACTCCATTTCCGTTGTGAAATCCGCAATGATAAACTACCTGGAACATTTCCAGCGGATACATGACATTTATATTTTAAAATGTCATTCCTACTTGGAACCTTTCCAATAATGTTTTCTGCTTGGAACTCTTCCAACAGATAAATCTTCTATCAAACACAGCCAGCTCGTGATTTCAAATCACTTTGATCAGTTTCGAAACTGAAGTCTGTGTAACCCTTACACGCAACTCATTTTAAACTCCAAACACATGGAACATATCTTTTTTGGTCCTTCGCAAGTAACTAGATGTTCCTTTATGGCTGATCAAGTGGACGGTCTGCACTTGGAGTTGATTGCAATGATTTGTCATACTCCCAGCATGCGAAATGTCGGATTGAGTATACATCACAGCGTATATAATTGATCCCGCAGCGGAGCAAAAGGATCAATTAATGATGTGTTCACTTCCCTTGAACTTAAAAAAATAAGTCAAAGATCTTAATCAATATAAGAATTTTGACTCAATGCTAATATCCTGTTTGAGATTTATGCCCTCCATAAATCCAGATATCTACAAGAGTATTCTACTTCTCCAAATCTTCCATCATCTAAAATGATCAATATGTCTCCACATATAAGACTAATGCACACCACATTACTCCCACTAAACTTCATGTATAAACATAATTCCTCGAGATATCGAGAAATATTTTGCAACATGATTGACACACTAATTCCAACTCTTTAGTGCTTACTTAAGACATACTCTTAAGCTTGAAAATTAACTTAGGATAATTAGGATCTACGAACCCACAGGTGATTATAAAATATACTACCTCTTCTAGAATCGTATTCAAGAAGGTGGTTCTTGAGATCCAGTTGACATCATACTATTATGATATGCTGTAATCGCTAAGTATATTCGAATGGATCAAAGAAATAAGGTTGGTGCAAAACTCTTTGCCTAGCAATTTATCTTTTGAAACATTTTAATGTTCAACCATGCAAATTTCGATCTTAAAATTCAATTTATATTGAAGAGGTCGTACTTCTTCAAGTAAAATTTACCAGGTCACATACCTGACAATCACGCATGGAGTCCATTACGAATCGCATGACTCTAAGCCATTAGCAAGAAGTTGGGACTAAAAACAGTCTTTTATAAGTCGCATATTAGAATTCATTACTATAAAGGAGCGATAAAATTCCACCTGACCTCCTAGGTTCCGAAGAAACAACTACTGAACAAGCAATGAGGAAAACTTTTTCCGGACCATATGCTCAGTTTGTGGCTCTTGAAACATTTTCTCCCACTCTGTCTTATCAAGAAACAATCGTATTTTTATTGAAAGACAGTATCACGAGTCACAAACGCTTTGTTCTCATGTTCAATGTGGGATTATTGAGCACTTGTTTCATTCAAATAACTTATAAATTAGGTAAGCTACCTACCCATATCGTATATGGAATGAAATCAGACTGTTTTAAATGTGTTTTAATATGGTGGGAAAAGAAATAACAGACAAAAATATTAAGATCCCAAGGTTAGTCAAATGGCTCATTTTGACTTGACAAAGACAAAACCATATCGTATAAGGTTCTGTATCTCTATGCAACAACACATTATCTCATAATGTGTGTTAGAGAAGTTAACTCATGAAACTATTTCACAATACCTTTGGTTAAAATCAAAGTCAATACTTAGATCTTTACAGTTACGATTAGGTCGTAAGTCCACTATCTAATATTCTTGGTGGTTAACTACTTCACATTGAAGCTCTTTGAACTTTTCAAAGATTTCTCTTGGCACCTCATTAAGTAGAATCAAATATAATATCTACTTAAGTCGTTGGTAAATCAAGTGAAGTAATCATTACCATTTCTGGTTGTGTTTGTTATTGGACCACACGTATTCTTATGTAATGGGGCCAATAACTTACTAGTTCGATTTCCTTTTCAACAAAAGGGCACGAATCATCATGCCTTGAATACAAGATTCGCACGCACCATAAGATTCAAAATCAGATGGTTTAGGGATAGTTGTTAATACTAGCCTCTTAATGTGCTACACAATCCAGAATTAAGATTAGATTAGTGTCACCAATTTTGAGCCTTTTACAATCTATATGACAAGTAATTTCTAGTTTAGGTCAAGAATATAATTAGCTTTGATTGGTATGGTTATAACCATGGACCAAGTGAAGGCATAAGAAGATACAACGCTTGTTCCATTCACAAAAGTGAAACACTTGTGTCGTACACAAAAGTGGATACTATATTCTTTTTTTAGAGGTCATGTACATAATAGCGTTTATTAAAGTATACCTCTAAATCCAAAACTAGATTGATCATATTATAACTTTTACATGTCTTTATAGAAATAAAACTACAATAGTTATATTTCCCTTGTAGGTCGACATTTAATCATGGTTAGTCATTGCACGAATCATTATTATATGCATTGAATACATTGATGAGAACCATAATAGGTATCTAATACCCAAAAATTGCATTTAGCAAAATAAATGTCGATCATATAGATATTATGGGTGAAAATAGTACACCCAATTTCTAACTCTTTAGAAAACTTGGGGTAGATTCTTTTCTTGTGTCCTACACTGTAAAATAGAATCGTCAATAGTTGGGTTCGACACCTTGCTTGGGTTTCGACTTTACTATTCAAAATAGTCTTGCCTTTTTCCCTTGCCTTGTGCCAAACTCGTGCCAACCTACTCTTGAACCTCGTCTTAACAATTAAGAATATAAACATCATTCTTAGTGCTCCCACTCACTTTCATGAATCTCTACTTAGACAAGTATATTAGAATTATTGTGAAGACTATTCTTCATTTCATTCATGGTTTTACCTTCAAAAGGATAAACCTTTCATGAAGTGACTACGGTATTTGGTTATTCACGATTTTAAATAAATCGATTAACCTAGTCGTCCCAACTGATTCGGCCTCTTTTGAGGTAAGCCTCGATAAGGAGCATTATGACGACATACCAAAATACAAATATTTTCTTTGGAGCAAAAATTTGATGTACCATTGTTATAAGAAGGCGTCACTAAATATTCAAAAACGCTTTTGACTAAGTGTGACTTATTCATTTACTCTTCATAAGAGACATTTGCAATGGTGAATATGAGGATCAAAAGATAAAATTCATTTTGTCTTTAGCTACAGTGGTTTAAACAAAGATCGCAATCAATATACTACCGTATAAAATAATGGAAACCTTTTCCATGATTGAACGGATTTACAAGTTGATAGAAGAAAAATAATTGTCATTGCGCGAATAAAAATAAATATCAACGGAAAATAAACATTCATTGCTTATATATAATTCACTTGTAAAACAATTTTAACAAGTCACTCATATAATGACCCCTCACGAAATTACATAAGTGATTCCAAGACCCATCTTTAGACAAAAGTAGTCATCGCATGCTACCTTTATCAAAAAATGGTAAGTCAATACTTGACTAATTCTACACTTAGAACTCTTGGTTGACGGATTTCAACTAAATCCATCTCCTAGTCCCAAGATAACGCTTATCTCGTTGAGTCCAATCCAATTTTGGCTTGTGATCGCATCACCCTACTTACCCGAGGTAAAAAGGGACCCACGAGCGTGGTAGCCCTAATGAACACGGGGTTCATAGGTGTTACTAATTGGTAAGGCTAAATCTCAATTTTTTAAGTTATGTGAGAGGTCTTGTCAATTTTGTTATTAATTCCCTATAAGCGAACTAAGTCGGTGAATTTTGAATAACTTTGAATTGACAATCGAGAAATAAAAATGCATGTTGGCGATTTTGGCATGTGCGGAAAACATAAAGCAAGCAAATAATAAATCCTAGTATGGCCACCTAGCTAATCTAATTAACTAGTAGATTACAAAATCGGAAACCAACTCCTTGGCCCCTTGCCTCTTCATGGCACCGTCTTTTGGAACACCGACTTCGGGAATCTCCGTCTTTATAATAATTAATTACAAAAAGATACAAATAAAATTCCTATTATACATTTGATCTAAAAATGAAATGAAATTATAACAAACGGCGATACGATATCGCAAATAAAATTACAACCGAATCGGTATTTCCTTACATTACGGGTAATACCGATTAAAATAATCTAGGTCATACTAGGTACAACTTGCATTAAAAAATAAATAAATGACATTCATTCATTCAAAAATAACAACATAAATAAAATGCTGTAAAAATCATGCCAAAATCGCCCTTAATACTTATCATGCTCATTCTAGCTCGGTTTTAAGGATTTTATCGATTTTTAACCATTAAAAATCAATAATAAACACTTAAATCGTATTTAATCCCAAACTAATTATCTAAACTGATTTAGAACTCAAAATTAGTCACTACTTATTTTGTTGGTCATTAATTAGATCGATTTGATTTCATTTGCTAAATATTACAGTTTAATCATAACAATTATGAAATAAAACCAAAATAAAATATAAACATCATAAAATTTGAAACCAAAAATTTTGTACATTCTGGAACATGTCCAGGAACTCTAAAAATAAAAACATTTGCTCAAAAAATTTAAATTAATTTTATGAACAAATAACTTAATATTTAATAGTTTTATCAAATACTAATCATTAAATATAGTAAAACAGTGAAACAAATTATGAAATTTCACCAAGAGTATCCACATCAGAATGTAAAATGTACCAAAAATTTACAAGACCAGAAAAGGACGTTTCAATTTTATGAACATAATGATCTCACTTTATTGACTTTTATCTTATAAAAATCAATCATCATGCAAAACTTAATTAAAAGTCACGAAATTTTACATAAAGTATTTACAACATGCATGTGAGGTCATATCAAAATTTCATGTCCATAATCAACATGCAACTAGTTTTAGTTAACTTTTAACATAAAACATGCATATTAACATGATTTAAATGCCATAAATCAAAATAAATAGCAAATTAATCAATAAAATCACCAAATTTGACCACAACCATTTTGAGGTCAGTAGGTATGCATGCAAATCAAAAATTTTGTGCAAACCAATTTTTAACACAAATTTTCAATTTTACCCAAGTTATCGTATAACTCGATTTTAATGCTTAAAATCGACATGCATGTAACAATTGAGCTCTGATACCACATGAAAGTCCTAGACCTTTAATTAGACTCCTCTAATTAGTTCATTAAATTACATTAAGTTAATGATTTAGGATCTAGTTATCATGCATGCAAATATAAAAGCATAAAAGAAAAGATAAGACCAAAACATCCTTACATTGGGATTTTCGGTTCAATATGGGCACAATAAGAACTCCTTCTTATTGTTCTTGAGCATGAAATTAGGTGGATGATCCTCCAAAAATAACCTCCAAAGTAGAAGGTCTCCTTCTTGTTGCACCCAAGATTAAACCCAAATAATCTTACCTTATTATTAACTAGATAATAAGTAAGATAAAAACTACTAATATTATTGTATTACTACACTAGTAATATGTAGAGAATATTAGTATATATGAGAGTTTAAAGAGAAGTTGAGTTTAGAAAGAGAAGTGAGTATAAGCATAATGAATTGAAGTCCACATCAAATTGAACAACAATTGATCAATATAAAGGCCTCTTTGGCCGGTCACTTTAAGCCATATATGGCTCTTATTTTGCTTCTTTTACTCACATGCAAAAGACTTTGAGTGTTGGTAGTAATTGTCATGATGATTGTGTCATAACAATTCATTATCATGTGATGGAGTGTAGAATTGGTAGAGTAGAGTCACTAATGATTTTACCTACTCAAAACCGGTCTACTTGTGTCCACAATGGACCATTTTGATTTTTGATATTTGTCTCACAAATACTTATTAATCATATGCTTAATTATCTTGTATAATCAAGTGTTAATTTGATCATATAACAATTATATGACTCAAATTAATAAGTAATATATATACTTAACTTTTAAGTGATATTTTACCACTATATCAATATATAATGGGTCCCACAATGTTTAGTTAATTTATTTTACAACTCCTTGTAAATATAATTAACTAATTACCTCTACCTCAAAATATATGCATAACCACCATCTGATCTATGATTGTAATGAACACACCATTCTTACGAACGCTCAATGAATTATTTGCATATCCTAAATCCAATTTCATCAATATATCAATCTACATGTGTGAACCTACTTCCCTAGATGCTTTTCATTACTTGCTTTACTATTTTTATTTTGTTTTTATTTTGTTTTTATTTATGCTTTATATTAGTTTAGATATCAAAAATTTCAAAACCCAGATTTTCGTTAGATAAAACCCAATTGTGAGACGATTCACAATCCATAGGAAACACCATCTCCCTGAGGATCGACCCCTACTTCCCTAATTACATTAATTTGTTATTAGCCTAGTCTGGGTAATTTATCTTTGTATCGGGCTTGCGACAGGCACGATCAAAACCACTGCCGAAGAGGCAACAAAAGAGTGATGATCGACGGGCAAAGGAGGAAGCGAAGGAGATGAGGCGACATGATGCTTCTCTCTCAAAGCACCAAGAGTGGTATCGGAGTAGGGGGTAATAAGTGAATATTTGTATGATTTTAATCCCCATTTTAGCTCGATTTTGTATGTCATTTGTGCTTTGTTAAGCCATTTTATGAGCTAATATCGTCTTCTAGGCGAATTCCTATGTTCTAACTTGTTTTGTAGGGAAAGTGACGTTTATACGCCATTTTTCTATATTTCCGAGCATTTGCCTAGAACCCGACGATTTGAGAAGCGTGCTTGACCAAGTCAAAGGCACTCCAAGAAGGTTCACTAATTCAAAAGAAAGAAGAAGCAAAGACGATTTCGCAGTTGTCAGAAGATCGATCAGTTAGGCGAATAAATCATCATTCTACATCAAACCCTATCAACAAACCCGACTCAAAAGGTCAAGGGGGATAATGAAAGTCAAGTCATATGTAAGGGGAGATGAAACGAAAGTCAATGGACCAAGATCACTACATACCCGATCGGGTAAGTAGTGTACCCGATCGGGTATCCTTGCTGTTCCGAGCTTTTGCTTCGACTTCCTTTATTTTGTCCTATATGTTCAATGCATGACCCCTTCCCCACGAAACCTAGCCTATATAAGAAGTGTTTCAACACACCTCCCTACACTTCTACACACTTCTCTCTTTACATAACCCTAGATTAGTCTTAGAAACCCTAGCCTCCATTTTCCTTTAAAAATCGTCTTTTACATTTCTTCTTTTATGTTTAGATCTTCATCTTCTCTTATGCCTATTTGTCTAGTTTAGAAATAATAAAAACTTATGGTTCTTAGTTCTTTTATATTATTCAAGTATTGTAATACATGAATCGTCAAAGATATGCAAGGAAATTTCTATTTGGATATTTATATTTCATCATTATCGCTATTTGATCGTCATGTAGGTATTTCTGTTTTATCTTTTGTTTAAGTTCTTTATGTTTTTTTATTTTGATCATTGTTTTCTTTACATGTTGTCTTAGATTCAATTTAAATACCGTTTTAATCATTTTATCTCATTAGATCGTTGATTTAGAATTGTTATTATCATCTTATAATATCAAAAATCAATAAACATGTCTAGCCTAGTTTTAATTGTTAAAATCAATCTAGATCTAAATACTATTATGAGTGAGTAGTCACCTTTCTAGGGTGTAGGGTAGCCATGTTAGGTTAATTAAAAGATGAAAATTGGATAAAGAAATTGTGCCTTTAAAACGTTGTATATATGCATGTTTGGATTGTAACGATAGTTAACGATTTCTGGCCAAAATCATTGACTAAAATGGAATTCTTTTCCAAAGTAGAAATACGTGAACTGAATAGACAAAGCATGACATGGTAGATTAGACCTAGTAAATTGCCTAAAATCCTGCTAGACCATCTGAGCTATGATTGTAATGAACACATCATTCTTACGAACTCACAATGAATTATTTGCATTAGTCCAAATTCAATTTCATCAATATGTTAACCTACATGTGTGAACCTACTTCCCTAGTTATTTTTATCATTGTTTATTCATCACCTGCTTTATCGTTTTCGTTTTGATTTGCTTTTATTTTGTTTTCATTTATGCTTTTTATTAGTTTAGAAATCAAAACCCCAAAACCCAGATACTCGTTAGATAAGACTCAATTGCAAGACATTTCACATTCTATAGGAAACACCATCTCCCTGAGGATCGACCCCTACTTCCCTAACTACATTAATTTGTTATTAGCCTAGTCTGGGTAATTATCTTTAACCAGGGCTTGCGAGAGGCCCGATCAAATTTTGGCGCCGTTGCCGGGGAGCACGGTTTAGTTTTCCTCTTTTTGTGATTTTTCTTGCAATTAGTTTTGTCTAGTCTTTAGGAATCCAAATTCCTTTAGATCTCTCTTGATTTCTCGTCTTAGTTTTTTCATCTTATGCCCAGATCTTCTAGACTAGGGACCCCTATCTCATTAGATCCCGACCTAGAAAGAACTCTGCGTAGGAGACAAGAACTATTTAACGAAATCTCAAAAGCTTCAGAGACTTCAAGTTTAGATCGTATTAGTGAAAATTACTCGCATACCCTATCTAACCTTGAAGGAGAAGAAGATCCATTCTCATCCCCATTCACAAAAACCACCCAATCTTCAATTAGCATTCCATCTTCACCTTCACATTAGGAAATGGTTCGACTTTCAGACCATTCCAAACCCACCGCAGAAACACTTCCAAGGGGTATTGCTACACCCCAAATCACAGCCAGAAACTTCGAAATAAAACCTGCCTTCATTAATCTTATAGAAAGAAGCCAATTTAGTGGCAATGCCACAGAAGATCCCAACCTTCACATCCAAAACTTCTGTGACTATTGCTCCACTATTAGACAAACTTTCACCCAAGGGCAGATTAGAGAGATGCTCTTCTCATTCTCTTTGAGGGGTAAGGCAAAGTTGTGGATACATAGCCTTAATAAGGTTACATTAGGGATCACCGATTGGGATAGTTTAGCTCTTGCCTTCTACCAAAAGTACTTTCCTCTAGAAAAGACCGCTTTGTTGAGAAGTCAAATCACTGGTTTCCGACAAGGGGGTGATGAGAGCCTATATGAAGCTTGGGAGAGTTACAAGGACTTGCAAAGGGAGTGTCCTCATCATGGGTTAAATTCATGGTTCCTTGACATCACATTCTAAAATAGGTGTTGTACAGAGTCCCGTCGTATCCTGGATTCTGCTAACAATGGAAGATTTGATCAAATTAATGTTGAAATTGCTCACACTACCATTGAATCCATGGCAATTCACGATTCTCAATATGGAAATTCCCGCTCCATACCATTTAAATCTAAGCAAGAGAATCCCACTTTGTCACTTTTACAAGCTCAAGTAGCCCTTCTCACACAAAACCTAGAACAAATTCAATCCTCTACATTTGAACAAAGTGACAATGGTGTAAGTAAACTTGAAGCCATGAAGCGGCAATTGGCTCAAAGGAAAGACACCATAATAGCTCAATTCCAAGAGAGCAATCAAGCTAAGGATGCCACCATGAAATTGTTGGAAGCTAAAATTTCCCAATATGCCTCTTCTAATACCCACCAAAAGCAAGGGCAGCTACTTTCACAAGGTTTCGAACCCCACGAAACTGTAAATGCCATTTCCTCGAGAAGTGGTAAGCATTATGATGTGCCTTCCACTGCTATGGAATAGGAGGTGGTAGCAAAAGGGGCTAAGCTTGGAGGAGGTGTCAAGAAGAAGGCTAATGATGAGCCCATGGTTGTTGATGTTGAAGATGAGGTGCCTATGTCAAAGAGGAAAGAGCCCGAGATTTCTATTCAGATCAAAGTCCCATTTCCCCAAATATTAGCCAAGCACAAGGAGGAGGCAAAGTATGGTAAGTTCCTTGACGTCGTCAAGAACTTAAAGGTAACAGTCCCTTTCATTAAATTGTTTTCCCAAGTTCCTTCTTATTCCAAGTTTATGAAGGAAGTCCTCAAAAAGAAGAGATCCTTCAATGAGATTAAGACCGTAGCTTTCAGTGAAGAGTGTAGTGCACTCTTGCAAAATAAGTCTCCACCAAAACTTAAGGACCCTGGTAGTTACTCCATCCTTTCCACTATAGGCACGTATACCATTGATAAGGCCCTTTGCGACCTAGGTGCTAGTGTAAGTGTCATGCCTTTTTCTATGTTTGAAAAACGTAACATGGGTGCTTTGAAATGCACTAATATTACTTTGCAAATGGCGGACCGTTCTCTAAAACAACATATGGGTGTTTTAGAAGATGTGCCCGTCAAAGTTGGTAAGTTTTTCATTCCCGTTGACTTTCTAGTACTTGACATGGCCGAGGACTCTCAAATCCCAATCATTTTGGGAATACCCTTTTTTCACACCGCTGGTGACCTTTAGGAGTCCCGTGTTAGTTTCCTCCAGACCCTTTTTGCACACCGCTGGTTACATTAGGGATCACCGATTGGGATAGAGCGATCAAGCTAAGGATGCCGCCATCAAATTGTTGGAAGCTAAACTTTCCCAATACGCCTCTTCTAATCCCCACCAAAAGCAAGGGCAGCTACTTTCACAAGGTTTTGAACCTCACGAAACTGTAAATGCCATTTCCTCGAGAAATGGTAAGCATTATGATGGGCCTTCCACAGCTATGGATGAGGAGGTGGTAGCAAAAAGGGCTAAGCTTGGAGGAGGTGTCAAGAAGAAGGCTAATGATGAGCCCATGGTTGTTGATGTTGAAGATGAGGTGCCTATGTCAAAGAGGAAAGAGCTCGAGATTCCTATTGAGATCAAAGTCCCATTTCCCCAAAGATTAGCAAAGCACAAGGAGGAGGCAATGTATGGTAAGTTCCTTGACGTCGTCAAGAATTTAAAGGTAACAGTCCCTTTCATTGAATTGCTCTCCCAAGTTCCTTCTTATTCCAAGTTTATGAAGGAAGTCCTCAAAAATAAGAGATCCTTCAATGAGATTAAGACCGTATCTTTCAGTGAAGAGTGTAGTGCACTCTTGCAAAATAAGTCTCCACCAAAACTTAAGGACCCTGGTAGTTACTCCATCCCTTGCACTATAGGCACGTATACCATTGATAAGGCCATTTACGACATTGGTGCTAGTGTAAGTGTCATGCCCTTTTCTATGTTTGAAAAACTTAACATGGTTGCTTTGAAATGCATTAATATTACTTTGCAAATGGCGGACCGTTCTCTAAAACAACCTATGGGTGTTTTAGAAGATGTGCCCGTCAAAGTTGGTAAGTTTTTCATTCCCTTTGACTTTCAAGTACTTGACATGGCCGAGACTCTCAAATCCCAATCATTTTGGGAAGACACTTTTTGCACACCACTGGTGCAGTTTTTGATGTCAAGAATGGGAAGTTGACATTGGAGGTAGGAGATGACAAGGTGACCTTTAGTAAAAATTCCACCGTTAGGAGTCCCGTGTTAGAAGACTCATGTTATGTGCTTGATGTTGATGACTCTTCTATTGTTTCTTCTATTCCTCAATCCTTACTGACGGATCCGTTGGAGGCACATGTTAGTGTTGATTCTCTTGCAGGTGAGCATACTAAAAGCACTACTACTAAAAGTATCCATTTATCATTGGTTAGTAATAGTGCTTTTAGTATGCTCACCTGCAAGAGAATCCACACTAACATGTGCCTCCAACGGATCCGTCAGTAAGGATTGAGGAATAGAAGAAACAATAGAAGAGTCATCAACATCAAGCACATAACATGAGTCTTCTAACACGGGACTCCTAACGGTGGAAATTTTACTAAAGGTCACCTTGTCATCTCCTACCTCCAATGTTAACTTCCCATTCTTGACATCAAAAACTGCACCAGTGGTGTGCAAAAAGGGTCTTCCCAAAATGATTGGGATTTGAGAGTCCTCGGCCATGTCAAGTACTAGAAAGTCAACGGGGATGAAAAACTTACCAACTTTGACGGGCACATCTTCTAAAACACCCATAGGTTGTTTTAGAGAACGGTCCGCCATTTGCAAAGTAATATTAGTGCATTTCAAAGCACCCATGTTAATTTTTTCAAACATAGAAAAGGGCATGACGCTTACACTAGCACCTAGGTCGCAAAGGGCCTTATCAATGGTATACGTGCCTATAGTGCAAGGGATGGAGTAACTACCAGGGTCCTTAAGTTTTGGTGGAGACTTATTTTGCAAGAGTGCACTACACTCTTCAGTGAAAGCTACGGTCTTCATCTCATTGAAGGATTTCTTCTTTTTCAGGACTTCCTTCATAAACATGGAATAAGAAGGAACTTGGGAAAGTATTTCAATGAAAGGGACTGTGACCTTTAAATTCTTGTCGACGTCAAGGAATTTACCATACTTTGCCTCCTCCTTGTGATTGGCTAATCTTTGGGGAAATGGGACTTTGATCTTAATAAGAATCTCGGGCTCTTTCCCTTTTGACATAGGCACCTCAGCTTCAACATCAACAACCACTGGCTCATCATTATGCTTACCACTTCTCGAGGAAATGGCATTTACAGTTTCGTGAGGTTGGTAACATTGTGAAGGCAGCTGCCCTTGCTTTTGGTTCGTATTAGAAGAGGCATATTGGGAAATTTTAGCTTCCAACAATTTGATGGCGGCATCCTTAGCTTGATCGCTCTCTTGGAATTGAGCTATCATGGTGTCTTGCCTTTGAGCCAATTGCAGCATCATGGCTTCAAGTTTACTTACACCATTGTCACTCTGTTGAGATGTAAAGGATTGAATTTGTTCTAGCTTTTGTGTGAGAAAGGATACTTGAGCTTGTAAAAGTGTCAAAGTGGGGTCCTCTTGCTTAGATTTCGATGGTATGGAGCGGGAATTTCTATATTGAGAATCGTGAATTGCCATGGATTCAATGGTAGTGTGAGCAATTTCAACATTAATTTGATCAAATCTTCCATTGTTAACAGAATCCTGGATACGACGGGACTCTATATAACACCCATTATAGAATGTGATGGCAAAGAGCCATGGATCTATCCTATGATGAGGAAACTCCCTTTGCAAGTCCTTGTACCTCTCCCAGGCTTCATATAGGCTCTCATCATCCCCTTGTTGGAAACCAGTGATTTGACTTCTCAGCAAAGCGGTCTTTTCTGGAGGAAAGTACTTTTGGTAGAAGGCAAGAGCTAAACTCTCCCAATCGGTGATACCTAATGGGACCTTATCAAGGCTATGTATCCACAACTTTGCCTTACCCCTCAAAGAGAATGAGAAGAGCATCTCTCTAATTTGCCCTTGGGTGACTCCAGTTTGTCTGATAGTGGAGCAATAGTCACAGAAGTTTTGAATGTGAAGGTTGGGATCTTCTGTGGATTGCTACTAAATTGGCTTCTTTCTATAAGGTTAATGAAGGCAGGTTTGATTTCAAAGTTTTGGGCTGCGATTTGGGGTGTAGCAATACCCCTTGGAAGTGTTTCTGCGGTGGGTTTGGAATGGTCTGAAAGTCGAACCATTTTCTAATGTGAAGGTGAAGATGGAATGTTATTTGAAAGTTGGGTGGTTTTGTGAATGGATATGTGAATGGATCTTCTTCTCCTTCAAGGTTAGATAGGATATCCGAGTAATTTTTACGAATATGGTCTAAACTCGAGAGGTCAGAAGCTTTTGAGATTTCGTTGAATAGCTTTTTTCTCCTACGCAGAGTTCTTTCTAGATCGGGGTCTAAAAAGATAGGGATCCCTAGTCTAGAAGATCTGGGCATACGATTGAAAGCTAAGATGAAAAATCAAGAAAGGTCTAAAGGAATTTGGGTTCCTAAAGACTAGATAAAACTAATTGCGATAAAAATCCCAAGAAAAAGGAAAACTAAACCGTGCTCCCCGGCAACGGCGCTAAAATTTGATCGTGCTTGTCGCGAGCCCGATACAAAGATAAATTACCCAGACTAGGCTAATAACAAATTAATGTAATTAGGGAAGTAGGGGTCGATCCTCAGGGAGATGGTGTTTCCTATAAGATGTGAAGTGTCTCGCAATTGGGTCTTATCTAACGAATATCTGGGGTTTGGGAATTTAGTTTCTAAACTAACAAAAGGCATAAACGAAAACAAAATAAAAGTAAATGGAAATGAAAACAATAAAACAAGTGATGAATTAACAATGATGAAAAACATCTAGGGAAGTAGGTTCACACATGTAGATTGACATATTGATGCAATTGGATATGGAACATGCAAATAATTCATTGTGAGTTCGTAAGAATGATGTGTTCATTACAATCATAGATCAGATGGTCTAGCAGGCTTTTAGGCAATTTACTAGATCTTAATCTACCATGTCATGCTTTGTCTATTCAATTCACGTATCTCTACCTTGGAAAAGAATTCCATTTTAGTCCATGACTTCCGGCCAGAAATCGTTAACTATCGTTATAGTCCAAACATGCATAGACACAATGTTTTAAAAGCCCAATTTCTTTTATCCAATTATCATCTTTTAATCAACCTAACATGGCTACCCTACACCCTAGAAAGATGACACTCACTCATGGCGATGTCTAAATCTAAGATGATATTAACAATAAAAACTAGGATAGACATGTTTTAAGACTCTCTATGTGGCGATAATAACGACGCTAATTGACAATCTAGGAAATGAAACGACGATTATAACGATACTAAAAATGAATCTACAATAACATATAAAGAAAATAACAATCAAATGGAAAACATAAAGACATTAAACAAAGGCTAAAATAGAAATACCTAGGTGACGATCAACAACGAAAGCGATAACAATAATAGAAATCTCTTGCATCGAATAATCGTTCCTTAAATTACAACACTTGAACCCAACAAAGTAGATTACAAAGATGAAATTCTTATTAATCTACGCTAAGGTTTTGATGTAGAAAGGACAGAAATAACTAAGAACTAAAGAAGAAGAGAAGAAGAAAATGAGAGAAGAGAGACTAGTTCTCCCTTCCTCCTAATCTAAAGAGAAAATGTAAGAAGAGAAGAAAGGATGAGAAGAGGATGTTAGATGATGTTGAGAAGAGTGGCTGGAGCATCCTTTATATAGCATTAGGGTTTCGTGGGGAAGGGGTCGAGCATTGAACATATAGGACAAAAGAAGGAAGTTGAAGCAATTTGCTCGAAGCAGCAGGGATACCCGATCGGGTACACACTTAGAAGCTTTTGACTAACGTTTCATCTCCCTTTGCTTTGACTTGACTTCCAATATCCCCCTTGACCTCTTGAGTCGGGTTTGTTGATAGGATTTGATGTAAAGCGATGAATTCTTCGCCTAACTGATTGATCTTCCGACAACTGCGACATCGTCTTTACTCCTTCTCTCTTTTGAATTAGTGAACCTTCTTGAAATGCCTTTCACTTGATCAAGCTTGCTTCTTCAAATCGTCGGGTTCTAGGCAAATGCTAGGAAATATAGAAAAAGGGCGTACAAACGTCACTTTCCCTACAAAACATGTTAGAACATAGGAATTCGCCTAGTAGACGATATTACCTCATAAAGTGGCTTAACAAAGCACAAATGACATACAAAACCGAGCTAAATTGGGGGTTAAAATCATACAAATACTCACTTATCAAACTCCCCCAAGCTAAACCTTTGCTTGTCCTCAAGCAAACATTACAAACAATACCAGGACAAGGGTTGCAAGCATTGGCTACTACACCATCACGAAACAAATCTCAACATAAAGCTTTGGAAACATAATGAATCATAACCCAAAAACAACGTGGGTAAGAATGATACATAAACATGGCTGAGATTTACATAACGGCGTAGCACAAAGAATTTCACTATAGAATTTTCGGCTCTTGCATGATCTTTTGACAAATGGACTCTCACGGCACACTCGAACACTCATTGCATGTAAACGGTGATTTCTTTATGTGTAAATGTTTTTGAGACACTCACCTATCTACGACTTATGAAAATGTGTCCGCAGTCTAATATGGTAAACAATTCAAAACACAAGTCAAAGATCACAATGCACATAGAAAAGAAGCCGAAAAAAAATATGAAGAAGGCTTTGGGAAATGGGTGAAAGGTGGATAAACAGTTATGGTCATGTGAAGTTTTAAACGAGCTAGCAACTAACCAATGATAAATGGATACTCAATCCAAACTTTCGATCAATTTCCCAGAAGACGGATAACGAAGACTAAAAGCAACAAATTGGCTTATTACACACGAAACACAAGGGTAAACTCCTTCTGAATATTGACTTGACATTTCTTAGGAGATACTCACAACTTCTTCTTTTTTATTTTTTTTTCTTTTTTTTCTTTCGATTTTTTTTTTTCTGTTTCTCTTTTTTTTTTCTCTTCTGAACATAACATTGCTTCTTGAACATTTTCGTTCTCCCAAATTCACTTTGACATCAAGGAACAATTCTTCTCAAAATAGAACCCATACACCATAGTTTAGTTACTAGCTCCAAAGATAGGCATTTTTTATATGTAGGTATTATTTTGTGAAGCATTTGTATGAAGGGGCTAATTTTGAGGTGTAATTCAAAGTGAAAAAGGCTTCAAATCTTAGTGATTCATGAATGCAATGCTTATAGAAATGAAATGAGAACCATACTTATGCGTTTTGACATGACACACATAACAAAGAGAACTACACACACCTAGATGAGGCTGGGTATAGATGTACCAGCCTAAGGAGGTTCTACCTTACAATATATGTAACTTGCCAAATGTCAAGATCAAGCGTACTCATCTATCGATTCATTCCATGCCTACTGTGTACAAGACTTCCCCATGTATGCACAATTCACTGAATATTGAATCATTATCTTTTGAAAGCTCTAAGTTTGGAAAATGTAACATGATAGCATAATAAACAAGCAAGCAAAGCATGAAAAACATTCAACTATGTTCAGAAATTTTTTAAATTTTCTCAAAAATCTTCTTTTTCTTTTATTCAAATTTTGAAAAGTGATCAACTAAAATGCAAAATGGGAAAATGCAATCCCTCCCCCAAGCTAAACATCACATTGTCCTCAATGTGAGCACAAAGACAAAATATGCAATGAGATGCTTAATGGGGAAAAGGAAAAATGAAAGAAGAGTGAAGCTTACTAGTCAGCGCGGACTCCCCCAAGCTAGTCTTTTGGACTTGACAAGGAAGGTCTTTATAGATTCTTCAAAAACTCTTTCATCTGCAAAATAAATCCTAACAACGAAAAAGGGAATACAAAAATAAAAATGCAAAAACGAAAAGGAACACGGGTTGCCTCCCGAGAAGCGCAATTTAAAAGTCTTGCTAGACTCCATTTCTTTCTTTGATCATCCTTTATCTTTAAGCTCACTATCATCCAAGCTCATCTTCATAGCGTTCTTTACATTCTCCATCCATGCCAAGCTTTTCCGGGAATAGCCTCTTTTAGCACTTTTACTAGTAGTACTTTTAGTATGGTCACCTGCAAGAGAATCAACACTAACCTGTGCCTCCAACGGATCCGTCAGTAAGGATCGAGGCATAGAAGAAACCATAGAGTCATCAACATCAAGCACATAACAAGAGTCTTCTAACACAGGACTCCTAACGGTGGAATTTTTACTAAAGGTCACCTTGTCATCTCCTACCTCCAATGTTAACTTCCCATTCTTGACATCAAAAACTGCACCAGTGGTGTGCAAAAAGGGTCTTCCCCAAATGATTGGGATTTGAGAGTCTTTGGCCATGTCAAGTACTAGAAAGTCAACGGGAATGAAAAACTTACAAACTTTGACGGGCACATCTTCTAAAACACCCATAGGTTGTTTTAGAGACCGGTCCGCCATTTGCAAAGTAATATTAGTGCATTTCAAAGCACCCATGTTAAGTTTTTCAAACATAGAAAAGGGCATGACACTTACACTAGCACCTAGGTCGCAAAGGGCCTTATCAATGGTATACGTGCCTATAGTGTAAGGGATGGAGTAACTGCCTGGGTCCTTAAGTTTTGGTGGAGACTTATTTTGCAAGAGTGCACTACACTCTTCAGTGAAAGCTACTTTCTTCATCTCATTGAAGGATTTCTTCTTTTTCAGGACTTCCTTCATAAACATGGAATAAGAAGGAACTTGAGAAAGAAATTCAATGAAAGGGACTGTGACCTTTAAATTCTTGACGACGTCAAGGAATTTACCATACTTTGCCTCCTCCTTGTGCTTGGCTAATCTTTGGGGAAATGGGACTTTGATCTCAATAGGAATCTCGGGCTCTTTCCCTTTTGACATAGGCACCTCAGCTTCAACATCAACAACCACTGGCTCATCATTATGCTTACCACTTCTCGAGGAAATGGCATTTACAGTTTCGTGAGGTTGGTAACATTGTGAAGGCAGCTGCCCTTGCTTTTGGTGGGTATTAGAAGAGGCATATTGGGAAATTTTAGCTTCCAACAATTTGATGGCGGCATCCTTAGCTTGATCGCTCTCTTGGAATTGAGCTATCATGGTGTCTTGCCTTTGAGCCAATTGCAGCATCATGGCTTCAAGTTTACTTACACCATTGTCACCTTGTGGAAATGTAGAGGATTGAAATTGTTCTAGCTTTTGTGTGAGAAGGGCTACTTGAGCTTGTAAAAGTGTCAAAGTGGGGTCCTCTTGCTTTGATTTCAATGGTATGGAGCGGGAATTTCTATATTGAGAATCGTGAATTGCCATGGATTCAATGGTAGTGTGAGCAATTTCAACATTAATTTGATCAAATCTTTCATTGTTAGCAGAATCCTGGATACGACGGGACTCTATATAACACCCATTATAGAATGTGATGGCAAGGAGCCATAGATCTATCCCATGATGAGGACACTCCCTTTGCAAGTACTTGTACCTCTCCCAGGCTTCATATAGGCTCTCATCATCCCCTTGTTGGAAACCAGTGATTTGACTTCTCAACAAAGCGGTCGTTTATGGAGGAAAGTACTTTTGGTAGAAGGCAAGAGCTAAACTCTCTCAATCGGTGATACCTAATGGGACCTTATCAAGGCTATGTATCCACAACTTTGCCTTACCCCTCAAAGAGAATGAGAAGAGCATCTCTCTAATTTGCCATTGGGTGACTCCAGTTTGTCTAATAGTGGAGCAATAGTCACAGAAGTTTTGAATGTGAAGGTTGTGATCTTCTGTGGCATTGCCACTAAATTGGCTTCTTTCTATAAGGTTAATGAAGGCAGGTTTGATTTCAAAGTTTTGGGCTTCGATTTGGGGTGACTCCTATGAACGAAGGTCTTAAGCAGACAAAGAGGCAACACAAGCAAACGACCCCAGCAGGAGAGGTCACCAGGAGAGTCAGCCACATCATCGAAGACCCCCTTCAAAACCCGAGTAAACCCAAGACGACACTTAGGAGGAATAGATTTCACGGTGCGAAGGCCCAAATAAAATAAACGATCAAGGGAAGATATACACCACTGAACAAGCTCAACCCTACCATCAGATGAAAGACCAGAGGGAGACGGAGCCGGAGGCCTTGGGATACCATGAATAATGAAGCTAGCGATGCCATCACCACAATCCGGAGGCGCAACAATATCACCCCGACTATGACGACACCTAGAGCGAAAGGTCTGGGTTTTGAAGCACTCCCCACACAGCCAAAGCCCTATCCGCTTCAAACTAACCTCGGCATTAGAGAAAACAGTCAGACTATCAGAAAGAGTTTGACGTGTAAGCCTCATAGCATCATCATGACAATGGCGATCCTGAAAATGCTTCTGCCAAGCGGCCTTAGTAAGGCCCCTTACCATGGCACTCCGGACACTCATGATTACTCGAAAAAGGACAATGAAAACGTACTAAAACAGGCATGGTACAAAACAAGCAAAAACAAGAGCCAAACCACCAAAAACATGCTAGGTCACGTGCATGTGCATGGAATGGAAAAGCAAAAAAAAGACAAATCAAAACCCTAAAGAACGATGCCAAACCGCACGTGCATGAGGCACACCTCTCACCTGCAGGCTACACCCAAGAAACCCTAAGCAAAACAAAAACAAACTAGCCACCGCTCCGCAACCGTAACCAGCGTCACCTAAAAAACCACCACACACTCCACAAGGCAAGGGAGATCCTAAGGAGGGAG
Source organism: Heliosperma pusillum (assembly GCA_022085475.1). Classification (NCBI taxonomy): domain Eukaryota; kingdom Viridiplantae; phylum Streptophyta; class Magnoliopsida; order Caryophyllales; family Caryophyllaceae; genus Heliosperma; species Heliosperma pusillum. The sequence continues at coordinate 24,879 of JAIUZE010007486.1, read as the reverse complement.
AAACGGCGCGTCGAAGTAAACCCACGGCAACAAAAGGGAACCACACACGACCAGCAGAAAAGCCCAGGGACCCACGACCACCACCAATCACAAACCAGACCGGACCTAGCGACCACCACAAAGCCCTAGGCAAACCAGTGATTACGAAAAGAAAAAAGCCCAAACCAGAACCCTAAAAGAGCAGCGCACGGCCAGCAACCGACAAGGAGAAACACGACGACGGCAAGGAAACCGTCGATCGCCAACCCTAATGTGGCAGAACTGGTCGCACAAAACGCAGCAAAAGAAAAACAAAAAACAAAAAACAAAAAAATACTAATACTAATAATTACTATTATTATTATTATTATTATTATTATTTTTAATATTATTATTATTATTTTTTTTTTTTTTTTAAATTGCGCGCAGCTTACATTAAGATAAATTGAAACGTTTACATGAAGTTGGTGGGAAGCCGAGAGACAATCTGGGCCCCCACCCCCTTAGCTACAGCAAAGCTAATCCTAGTAAAAATATAAGCGGCAACCCGAGCCCCTACATCCTGAGATAACGAGAATTTCTGGATCCGCTTAAGCAAGTCAACAGCATCTGTGCCCAGCTCCCTAAGCGAAGAGAAAGAGAAGGGTAGGAAACCATAGCCAGCAGCCGCGCATAAATCCCCATACTTAGCACATTTGCGCTGAGCAGCATCAGCGACAACCCGTCCCGGCAAAAAAACTGACATCCCAGTCTGAGTCATTGGGGAAGACCCTGTCAAATCAACACACACATCACGCCCTCTGTCCCAGGAATAAAGTAGCAAATCCGCAGGTCGAAGAGATCCGCCATGCCCGTCAACCAAACCGATATCAACCTCCTTGCCCGTAGAAATACCAGACCTACAGCATATGTCGAATAAGGTGTCACGAACGAGGTTATGTCGATGCTTAACTCTCACAGTACCAGTACAAGAAACAGCGTGGTCCCCATACACATCATCAGCAAAAACACGAGAGCAAACAGAACAAGGCCTAGATACCGTGAATAACGGGACACCTAGTCGATACCCCAGCACACTACGGTAAGTCCTCCGGTTCATAGTCTGACCCAACCCAGAGATAGGAACCGCGCGCAACCAATCAGAGGCGTGGGTACCCTGCTGAGACTTCCACAACGCAAGCTGACGCGGTGTCAAAGAGAAAACAAATTCTGCAGTAGCAGCAATCCTCGCAAAATACATATCTGCCAGTTTCTTCATAAGTTTAGGGGCAGCGATTTCACTAGGATCACGTAAAAGGGAAGAACCTGTAGTCTCAGAGAACATCTGCAAGGCATCGTCGAAAGTTGGACCAGCATCCACAATACCAGAAGACCGTAGAAGCTTAGTCTTCAAATCAGCAGACTGCAAACGGGACGCCAGAAAAGCATAATGGAAAACATCCCCGGCAGCATAAACACCGAGCCCACCAAGATGAAAAGGGAAAGTGGCAAGGCGCCAGTGCCAATACGTTCCAAGCTAGAATGAAGCGTTGCATCAAAACGAAGATGGACAGACCCAAAGATCCCCGGGGAACAAGTACGGAGGGTAAAGTAGAGCTTAGAAATACTAGTACAAGCTCGAAGCAGAAGCAACTCACATTGCGGGTCCTCAATCCTAGCAACCAAATCCATAAGCTCGATGGTCTTAGTCACTCTCATGCCACAAGCTCACTGCCAAAACTAGGACAAGTACTGACAGGCCCACCCAAAACATAGACACCACGCAAAGGCCGGGCAATAGAAGGGGGGAAAACACCAGGAAGTCGACTCCGGGGATCCTCAGTAGGCCAAAAAACCTCAGTCTTAGCGACAATAAGATAGAGACCAAACTGAGGACCATCTGCCAAAATCAAATCCAATACCTTTCTTACCTCCAAAGTATCCCCAACAATGGTGCCATCATCCAATTACCAAGCTTGCAAACTCAAATCTAAAGAATCTCGTATCTTGCACACCAAGGGATGCAAAACCAAAGCAAAAAGCAAGGGTCCCAAAGGATCACCCTGCTGGACTCCCTGACAAGACCACAAACAATGTTCCCCATAATAAACACGGGCAGGCCTAGAGTAACAGTGTTTCCACCCAACGGGAAAGAATCGGGCAACGACGGCGAACTTCCATAAGCATGGTTACACGATCAACAAGGTTGAAAGCATTCTGAAAATCAACCAGCAACATAGAAAGCCCCACATCACCACCACGAGCCTCAATGAACCGATTCAAGGCATGCAAGACAGCCTCTCCTCCACCGGACACCCTAACCCCAAACTGAAAACCAGCAAAATAAGAACACAAAGAAGGACCAATCAAAGAAGCACCTACCTTAGAAACAACACGTCTCCAGACGGTGCCAACAACAATAAGACGAACACCACCACCAGGTTTAACAAGCGGCGTGAGCGGAGCGCTGGCAATGTACTCACCAAGAGCATGTGGACATCTGCCCTCAAGAAAAAGATTGACCACCCTAGTAATAGAAGCGATCAGATCATCAGAGATAGCCACAACAGCGCCACTCAAACATTCCATGAGGTGTTGGGCACGAAACCCATCCCTCCCACAAGAAGTGCCACGAGGGAAACTACGAATCATATCCAAAACCACATCTGAAGAGGCAACAAGAGAATGTTGATCCACAGGCAAAAGAGGCAAGGAAGGAGATGAGGCGACCAGATGCTTCTCTCGCAAAGCCCCGAGAGTGGCATCAGAGTAGGGGGCTACGCCAGAGGAAGAAAGCACCCTAACAGCAGCAGTATAGTGACCATCACAAATCTTCCGCCGACATTGGCGGAGGTTAAACACACTCAAATCCAGGTCCTCCTCCACATGAAAAGAAGGAGGAGACTCTGCCAAACACTCCTGCAAAAGCTGCAAAGCCCCTCCAGGCACCCCCAAGCAAGAATAGCCCTGGTAATACTCTCCTTCTGACGCTGTCGCCTAACAGCAGTCCTACACTCAAGATTACTCCTAGGAACGAAGGTCTTAAGCAGACAAAGAGGCAACACAAGCAAACGAATCCAGCAGAAGAGGTCACCAGGAGAGTCAGCCACATCCTCCAAGACCCCCTTTAAAACCCGAGCAAACCCAAGACGACACTTAGGAGGAATAGATTTCACGGTGCGAAGACCCAAAGAAAATAAACGATCAAGAGAAGATAAAGACCACTGAGTTAACCCAACCCCATCGTCAGATGAAAGAACCGAGGGAGACGGAGCGTGAGGTCTGGGGATACCATAAATAATAAAGTTAACGATACCATCACCACAATCCGGTGGCGCAACAATATCACCCCGGCTATGCCGACACCTAGAGCGAAAGGTATGGGTTTTAAAGCACTCCCCGCACAATCAAAGTCCCATACGCCTCAAATTAATCTCGGTATTAGTGAAGACTGTCAGACTATCGGTAAGAGTTTGACATGTAAGCCCTATAACACCAACATTACAATGTCGATCCTGAAAATGCTTTTGCCAAGCGGCCTTAGTAAGGCCCTTGCCATGACCATCCGGACACTCATGAATGGACGAAAAAGGACAATGAAACCGAACCAAAGTAGCGGGCATGACAAAGAAAAGGAAAACGAAAATAATAAAACCTGATGAAAAATTATGAGAAACCCTAATGCGTGCATGGACACTGTTCACGTGCAAGGCAACGAACGGCCATCTTTATTATTATTATTATTATTATTATTATTATTATTATTATTATTATTATTATTATTATTATTATTATTATTATTAATATTATTATTATTATTATTATTATGATCAATTGTTGAAAACACCCTTTGATGTTACACTCTTTAAAAATTAATACCTTATCAAAAGAAATTCAAAACTTAATACCTTAAATTAGCATTACGACATATTTTGATACCTTAAATGACTTCCGACCACAAAAAATGAAATATTCTGTCAACTTTTTAAATTTCCCTTCAAATTTCTGATTTTATCTCCATTGTGATGATTGCTTGGAATGCTAAAAGGTAGATGGATCCTACTCATTTGATGTATATGTGATTGGTTAGTGGATGTGTATTGTGATATGGTTGTGACATGTTGATTTAAGTAGGTTGTTGTGATCTTGGTGACTGCGGTCACGTTGTTTGAAGTTGTTTCATAGGAGTGGTAGCGGGATACCGGCTCTATAGACTCTGTGGGTCACATTTCATGGTCACGCCATGGAAAAGACAGTGGACGTGGTTATGACCTGGATCTGAGGGTGACATGATGGGATAAGGCCCATGGTTGGTGGTTTGGTGCGCTACTCGTTGGCACTGGGTTGCGCTACCTGATTGCACCGGATATGTCTGATGATTGTATTTCGATGCACTTGTTATTGGTTATGTATATATTGACTGACCGTGTTTTGAAATTATTTTGTACCCCGAACGTGATCCATTCGATATTTTCGGCGAATGGTGAGTAGTTGTTAGCATGTATTGATTGATGAGATGATGATGATTCAGACTTTGACGTTGGCATTGAATACGATCGACAATTTGTATTTTATATTACAGATGAGTTGTACTTATTTTTTATCTGACCGACCTTGAGTTGTATTTGGACATTTTTTAACTTAATGTAAATTAAAGTTGCATTTTGAGATTATTGATTTGGTACATCCTACCTCGGGAAACCGGGGTGTGACACCTTCCTATACTCGGAAGGCCTTGCATGGTTATACCAAAAAGGTTTAAGAAAAATTTTTACATGTATAAATCTTTCGAAAAACAAATCTGAGAAGGGTGGGCCATTCGTATTATAAAAGAATTCATGCTTCATCCTTCTATTTTATTTAAGGAAGGGCCTCTTCTGAGTTCATCATCTCATTTTCGTCCGGGCCCTCCTTTTGAGAAAGATAAGCTTCTTTCTAATGCTGCAACAAGGAGACTTTTCCCTCCCCTGGGGTCTGGAGTGGAGTATAGGCAAAGAAAAATAAAATGCGCCAAACATTTGATTGGCTCAAGGGTGGAAGCTTGGAAAACAAAGGCTTGTCCCTGGGCTCGAGGCAGCAACTTTATTTTGTTTTTTGAACTGAATCTCCAAAGTAGGTGGCAGGCGTGTTGGTTTTGGCTCCCGAGCGAGAACAAGAAAGAGGCGCAAAATACGGGGATGACTTGTGGCTTTGTATTCTCCTGTTCTTCGGATACAATTTGATCCTTCTACGGCCAAATCTCAATTTGGGTAATTACCCTTGGGCATTTTGCTGGGACTATCCTCCAAAAAGTTTTCTTTTAGTTCAAAACGATCAATATGTTGAATCGGAACCGGTTTTGGGAACCCATTAGCTAGCCCAACAGCTGGGAATTTCGTTTGCATACCTGTTTCTTTTTAAGGGAAATATGGTTGGAGGATGGATATCGCTACATACTAGAAAGTTTCGAAAAAATTAAAAGTTACATCAATGGAGTGAAAGAGTGCGCACGAACAAGAATTCTAAACGTTCAACTCGAAGAAATATCAAAATAGTAAAACCAAAATTCAAGACAAGCATTAGTAAGTGCGGAACTAGTTATTAGACGTTTTCAATAACGAGTCCTAGCATCCAACCTAATACAAAAATCCAAAATGGAGTAAAATAAATTCATTTTCGCAAAAAATGAAAGTAGAAAAAAATTTGTTTATAACTTTCTTTGAAAACGGTAAATTTGAGACTCAACAAAAAAATTTGAAAAATCTCTTAAAGTATAAACTCAAGACAAATAGACATTGCACACATATAAAAGCAACTTAGGCATCACACTCAGAATCACGGTAACACAATCCACACATAACAACCAAAATTAAACACGTCGGACTCTTAGGGGTGAAATGAGACAATATATTCAATAAAAAGGTTAACAAGCATAGGCTTTTAGCGGCGACAAGATCAATACCAACAAAAAGGTTTATCGAAAAAGGGAAGAAGCGGGAATAAGGACATTGTCCAAAGAGCAGCAGATCGATAAAGGGCCGATTGGAAGGCTAACGAGAGAAGAATGATAAAGATAGATATATTTTATTCCCAAAAGAAAGCTTATCATGAAGGATAATAGAGGACTAAGCGATAAAGCTTACGGTAAAAGAGGAGGATAACCTATGCAATAGGGAAAGCTAAACACTCTGTTCCAAATACCAAAGATCCATCATCATCGATATCTCAAGCAATTTTAACAAACCTATCTTATAACCACATCATTTCAAAAGACTTTCGCATATCAACATAACCAACTCCACTAATAAACTAGTCCTGAAGAGGATGTAACTCACATCTAATACACCATAACAACTTCCCATCATTAAACTCATACAAACATCTTTCACAATCTCAAGGTCAAAGCTACTAACACAACTAACTTATTTCCAACTAACATCGAACTACATCTATCGACAAGGTAAAATCCACAATCATTAATCCATACAAATATTCTTTAGCACACTCTTACGTCCCTATCTAATCATAATTCTACCTGAAACCACCAACATAAATAATCACATTTAGCAAAACATAATTACTACCAACCAAAAGATAATGAATGTTTACCATTCTAACTTGTTGATCCATAACAACTGAATGCTTACTATCCCAAGCTTACTATGACCATTTCTCGTTCTTAACCCATAATACCTTAAGAAAGAACATTTCCTAATTCCAAACCATAAATATTGCTGAACACATCGCGATGAGACAACTATTCAAATCATTTAGCTCATCTTAACTCAAAATGCATCGATCTCCACTTGCAAAAATATTCTTCAAACGATGGTCACCAATCCTAATTACCGTAAATCAAAGTCTCTTTTAGACTCACCATTTGGAGACGACAAATTCCCAAATGATCTCCAAGGCAACTATTATGATACTAAACAAAAGCAAATTGGCATCGCGATTAACTCGAACCTTGAAATAGCACCAGAACATCAAGCTCGAAAATTCTAAATCCACCAAGAGGCTACATTACCACCAACAGGTTCACCCTAAGGTTGGTCAAAATCAACAAGAAACTATCTCGACTAAACGGGTAGGTAGCATCTCTCAAGAATCCTCAAAACACAAATCACTAACTCTTTACACCAGCTAACAAGGCAACTACCTCACGAGACAAAACATGATGCAACCATGATACTGGAAACGATAGTAAATCTCAAGGAAAGCACGAACGCAATAAGATGAGACGAAAACTAGAGGAAACTAAAGAAAAGAGGCCAAAAGCAAGGAAGTGAATAGATTCTAGAGCTATGGAGATAGCCAAGTAAATGGAAGATACATGAATAAATTTTCTTAAGGATCAAGTACTTCAACAAAAACTTGCGCCAAGGAAAGGGAAGAAGGATGGCGGTACAAATAAAGATATAAGGTTTAATCTAAGCACTTCCCGATTCATCCTTCCTTATACATATCACGGATTCCCAAAAGCGAAATTACCACTCAAGAATTATTCCATTCTTTTAGCTCAAATGTTCTACACATCCCCAAAGGTTTATAAAACCAAAGGATTGACAAAGATATCTCTATACTAGATCCTTTTTAACTCAAATAGTCCTAGAGCTAACTACAAACAAAGTTCAACACTAAATCCAACGACATCATCAATGTCCCAAAGCATTTCCATCATAGTCCACATTATTGAAATTCACTCATATTTAATCCTCAAGTAACAAGCTTCAACCCATCATATCACTTTGTAACTTCATACGAGTCATCGATACCATAAATTTAGTTCACCATTTTGAACCCAAAAATTATTGCTAAACACTATTTTCACCAAGCCTGTACCCAAAAACACATACTAGACATTCTATAAGAGATCACTCAACCTCAAAAGCAATTTACACCTTAAAGTAACATTAAAATTTTCTCACTTACACCAACTAGTCCTATGATAGACGCGACTGACAAGACAACGCTAATATTATTAAATTCCTAAACCCAAACGATTAGGTCGCCAACGAGCTTAAAGGTCTTAGACAACTCATTCAGCTATATACCATCAATTCTCATAAATTAGTCACACATATATCATGACAAACATTTATCAGCTAGAGTCTCCAAGGTATAACACACTACACTCTCCAATGACTCCATCACTCACTGCTCTAGGGTGAAACTCAAATCTACTCAACTTGCTCGAAGTCCCAAATTAAATCCTTCCAGCCAAAGACAACTTACAACAAGAGAAAAGGGAAAAGCATCCACAAGAGGGTAATAAGGAAATAGGCAAAATCCCTAGGTAACACGGAGGAATGTAACAACAGTAAATTCCAAGGAGAGAAGGAATTAAAAGATGAAGAAAGCATTTAGATAGAAAGAATAGAGCAAGATACACTATGAACACGAAAAATATCGATGCGATAGAAACACACTTCCAATAGCCTATTCATTCTCTAATATTCGGCAAAGAGTACTTCTTCTAGCCATCACATGGTCAATCTTGGGACAATAGATCTAATAAAGCATAAAATAACTTAACACCATCAACAAACAAATTAGAACCTACCAAACATCAAGCATAATAAAGACTACGTCTTAGATCCTTAAGTCTATATATCTCTCATTCATTATTCATTGGTCAAGTTATTTAAGGCTGGGGTGCACGAATGTGCGTCGGGAGCGTTATAGCTCTGATACCAACTGTGACACCCCGCGATTTCACAATAAAGTAAACACAAAGATTGCAGCGGAAAATACAAGATTTTAAAAACTTAAAAAGTAAAACCGCGAATGTCACTAAATCATAAAATTAAAACTTAGTTAATAGATCCTTTATAAAAAAAATGTAACTTAAATAAACACAAGGGATCCCGATCCCTCGGTAAATACATAGATAAAATAGTAAGAACTACTATAAAACTACAACGCTTTCTAGCTCACTCGTCAAAACACCATACAAACACCAACGTGCAACTTGTTCATTCATTAAAAATGAATGCCACCGTCAGTGGGGAGTAAGTCAAGGTTCTCTCAGCCATATTACATCAAAACACACATAAACAAAAACGATACCAACATTTATCAACATGAGCAATTCAATTATATTCTGTAACATATGAGTAAGATAAGGTTATTACATCATACGATCATTAATAACATTAAGACGATGATAGAATATATAAACCAAAATATATGAGTCTTCCCCCTTCCTTGAGTCCTTAAGTCCTCATCCAAGCCCTTGGATATAGAGAATGGACGGTTAGGATTAAAACAAAATGAAAGGGCAAGATTCTGAGACACACACAATGACTACCCACCCATTCAAACCCTAATAGACTCTCACACACTCCCTTTCTCTCATTCTCACACCTTACGACTCTCTCTCTACCGCCCCTTTTCTCTCACTATTCTTCTAAAAAAACCCAAAAAAATTACTCCCCTCCTCTCTCTCACTTAACAAACCCGACCACCACCACCACTCCACTCCTCCGCCGCCGTCCACCTTCTCCGCCGCCACTCCCTCTGCCGTTACCCTCCTCTCCCGCCCACCACCATGGCACCACTCCCACTCTGTTTTGCCAGCTCCTCCTCTGATCTGCCCCCTGACACACCGCCACCCCTCACCTTCCACGCACCCACCGCCACCCACCGTCCTCCTCTCTAACCCACCACCACCAAATTAAAAGAAGAAAATAGATCTAAAAAACACCATCAACCATCACCACCATCCTCACTGCCGTTTCCTCCTTCTGTCCTCCCCTTTGCATATGTCATCCTTTGCGCCACCACCGCCTTTCTTATGCCACCGCCTCCTCTGTCGCCTCTCCCTTCCCCTCACACCAAACCACCAACCACCACCACCAACAACAACTCCACGCCTCCTTATCCCCCTCCTCCAACCACCACTAACAACAACCCCACCACATGACCACCACCATAATTCAGATCTGGAAAAAAAAAAGAGAAAATAAAACCACTTTATTTTTTAAAAATTAGATCTCGTTTCTTTTGTTTTGTTAATGGTTGTATTTTCTTTTCTTTTTTCTCTCTTAAATCTTTTTTTTTTGTTATGTTATTTTAGATCTCATTTTAATTTTTAAAATTTCTTATGTTTTTTTTTCTTTTTTTGATATCGTTTTTTATTTTATAGTTCTCGTTTTTTCTTTTTCTTTTTTCTATATTTTTTGTGTTTTTTTTTAGATCTCATTTTTTTAATGTTCTTTTTTTTGTGGTAGTTAGTGGAGGCAAGGGTGATGGTTGTTTCTGGTAGTTATTTTTTCAGATCTAAAGTTACACCATCATGGAATAAAGTTAAACTTATGGATTAAACGTACATCATTTAAGAGTTGTATTTACATAGGTAAAGACTGAAATTACACTTGTAGAGACTCAAGTTACTCTAATAAGGAGTGAATTTACACTATTAAGAACTGAAGTTACACTATTAAGGTCTAAAGTTACCTAAACATGTCTTAAAGTTACATAAGTTCGAATTAATATATTAAATCACATGTTAGTATAAAGTCAAACTATAAATGACTAAATCACACAAATAATTATTGAAGTTTCACTCGTAAATACTAAAGTTACACTTATAAAAAGACTAATATTACGTAAATTTTGGTTTAAAGTTACACAAATAAGGATTGAAATTACACTCTTAACGACTAAAGTTACACTCAGAAAAAGGCTAAAGTTACATAAACTTGTCTTAAAATTACATAAATTCAAATTTATAAACTCGAAATCATATGTTGGTTTGAAGTTACAGAAATAAGGGTTGAAATTACACTTCTAAAGACTAAAGTTATACTCAGAAAAAGGCTAAATTTACATAAACTTGTCTTAAAATTACATAAATTAAAATTTATATGATCGAAATCACATTTTGGTTTAAAGTTGCACAAATAAGATTTGAAGTTACACTTGTAATGACTAAAGGTACATTCATAAAAAGGCTAAAATTGCATAAACTTGTCATAAAATTACATATATTTAAATTTATATAGTCGAAATCACATTTTTGTTTAAAGTTACACAAATAAGTGTTGAAGTTACACTCGTAATGACTAAAGTCACACTCATAACAAGTTAAAATTACATAAATTCAAATTTATATACTCGAAATCTCATTTTGGTTTAATGTTACACAAATAAGAGTTGAAGTTACACTCGTACAAACTAAAGTTTTACTCATAAAAAGCTAGAATTAGATTAATTTGTCTCAGAATCATATTCTAGTATAAAGGTACACTATCAAGGTCAGGTGTAGGTGGAATTCAGTAAAACCAACTAATTTCGTTCTAATCTTGTCCCTCCATTTTATTCTCATTTTGTCCATCCATTTATGTTCTAATCTTGTCCCTCCGTCTTGTTCTAATCTTGTCCCTCCATCACCTTCATCAAAAGGCTGAGATGAGGACTCATGGACTCAAATAATATGAAGGATTCAGAAGAACCCATTCATATATCTATGAGAGATATCAAATGATAACAACATCAGCATGTGAGAACTATTAAATATATAGCAATGATAGACTCGAAACTAGGTGAGACACACCTTGGCAATCATATAGCTAATAGCTGGCTTGCATCTCACCCCTAGCAACCATATAATCGAAGAGGCTAGAGACGGGATGTTATGACAGAAACGAGAAAGAACAAATAAAGAACAATAAAGACGATAACACACAGATTTACGTGATTCACTAACGGTGTGTTAGCTACGTCCACAGAGCAGAAGGGAGGAGAGTTTTATTAATGTTGAGGAGAATTACAGAATTTTCAGATTCAGAGTTCAGATTGTTCGGATAGCATAACTGTTTGGGTTAGGCTTAGAGAGTTTATATACTACTCTCTAAGACGTAATACAGAAAACCTAGTGATGAGTCCATTTTATATATAGTTTAACTCCCTAGTTTAGCTCGGTTTATTTGATTATTAGACTTTGTTTAGTATATTTGTGAGCTAATTACGTGTTCTAGGTGTATTGTTTGTGTTTGTTACATTTTGTAGGAATCTAAGCATTTAGAGGTTTTTTCCTAACACAATAGCAAACACCAAAGTCCAACAAGCTAATGGAAGCAAAATGGACCATGGAAGGTTAGAATAGAGAATGGCAAGCCAAGCATGAAGATTTGTGAAATGGATTGAAATGCAAATGAGAAACCAAAAATGAAGCCCAATGCAAGGAGTCCACAACTCAACATAAGATGCTCCCTTGGATGCCCAAGGAATCCCAAAACTATGCAATTAACCAGAGAATTAAGGTGCTTAAAGGCATAGCTTAGGATTCGTAAAGCATTAAATGGAGCAATTAAGCAAATATAGCCGGGTTACTGAAACCCCGATCGGGGTTTCCATTCCCCGATCGGGGTTTGGTCTCTGTGAAATCTTACGTTTCAAGTCCCCCTCCCTATATAAAGGAGAGGGACTTCGACACTTGGAGGCATTCTTTTTCATACCTTGTACATCATTCTACACTCTAGAAACACTCTTTTACATAATATCATTAGTCATTAGATTAGGTTTAGAATAGTTTAGTTTTCATTAGTTGTTACAAATAATTCCTTTAAGTATTTCAATTAATATTACAAGTTCATTTTCAAGTTATTTGGTTCCATTGTGTTCTTCAATTCCAAGTTTTATTTCCTTTGTTAAGGTAATTCTATTTCTTGTATTGTTTTGTTATTTCCTTTGTCATTTCCATTATTAGTTAGTTATCATGTTTACTTATCATTTGTCATGAGATTAGTTATCATTATGCAAGAGTAGTTAGTTTGTCTAGGGAATTAGGGAAGCCATGCATAAATAATATTTGCAATTGTTGAAATGAGATGTTATGATATCAAATAATTGTTTCTATCACATGCTTGCATTCTATTATTAGTCTTTGATTATTGATCACAATTCTTGATTAAATTCGTTAATTCTTTCTATAAGTCGAGAGGCACGGAATTGAATTAGACTAAGCATGTTTTAGTAGATCAACCTAGCCATAGCGAGAGTTCGTTAGGACCCGATTTATGGTTGACATTAATATCGAGAGGTGGGTGTCTTTATCCTAAGCAATTATCGTTATTATCAATTTACTAGTTTGACTTGAGCTTTTACATAATTTGCATGTGTGACCCGACCTCCCTAGACTCTTCCTTTATTAGTATTGTTGTTTCATAAACCCAACCAAACCAACCGATAACCGACTTTGATAGAATTCACCCCATAACAACTTTTATAGCAACTCCTGTCTCCTTGTGTTCGACCCCTATTACTACATTCATTTGTGTCTAGGGTATTTATCTTTGCATAGGTGTGCGATAGCCTATCACCTAGAAAAGGCCCAAAACAGACCATAGGCCCAAAACAGAGCCCTAGCCCAAACAGATTAACAGATACCCCCGCATTGTCACTCGAAGTGGCAACTAAACCGATTCAAGGCATTAATCCAACACGGGACATACAATTCGATACAAGTCATTCCACAATCCAAACATAAATCCAAATCATATACAATTATCATCATCATCATCATCATCATCATCATATTCATCCAGCATATGAATCAAATATACTCAAACGGTAAATAAAATGCACTAACATCTTTACATTGTAAGACAAGACAAACAACTCTACGAGATAAAGGTTTCCCGAGACCGTATGCGATAAAGATCTCGCATACTCATTACTCTAATCCTCCCGGTAGGACGACAGTCATATAAATAAGCTGTGACATCCCGCGATAATTCTAAAAAAGTAAACACATGGATTCCAGCGGAAATACGAGATTTGTAAAAATTTCAGAAGCAAAACCGCGAATGTCACTATTTTATAAACCAAAACTTAGTTTAATAAATCATTTACACAAATTGCAACTTAATAAATACAAGGGATCCCGAACCCTTGATAAATGCAAAAATAAGATAATAAAATCTACGATAAACAACAACGCTAAGGGTGAATCGATGTAAGTACAACGCCCGCTAGCTCACTCGTTAAAACCTCATGCAAACACCAACCTGCAACTTGTTCATTCATTAAAAATGACTGCCATACTCAGTGGGGAGTAACTCGGGGTTCACCCAACCATATCACATTAAAACAAACATAACTAAAGCATATGATCATACATCATCATACGTATATAGATATCATGCCAATTATAACGTGAACATTTCATATATGCAATATAAGCATGTGAGGAGTAATTACGATATAATCATCGTGTAAATAAGACTAGGGAAGACTCACCTTGGCAACTATATCGCTACTAACGGCTTACATCTCACCTCTAGTAACCATATAGTGGAAGAGGTGGAAGACATGACACACAAAATAATAATAGGCATCCAACAACCATCATGTGAATCAAACATACTCTCTCGGTAAATGAAATGCACTAGCATCTGCACTAATTAAGACAAGATGACCCTAGACTTTAATCCTCTCGGTCGGACGACGATAATATATTATGGTCCTAGTCTAAATCTGGCCAGACTCTCGGGATATAGATGTTTCCAGATTTGACATGTGGTAACGCGTTCCACATCGAAGACTCGGTCGATAGAACGGAAGCCGAGTACCCCAAATCCGGCAAAGGAAGCTAACGAAAGGTGCGGAAAGAGAAAGAGTATACCAATTCCAGCAAGGGGAGCTAACGAAAAGGTTGTCACAATACCAAGTACTCATACTCCGGCAGGGACGGCCAACGGAGATGCGGCAGCAATCAAAGGTCAAGTGATTACACTACATGCAATGACACCACCTCACAAGGATATAACATTTGACGGCCAGGTCGATAAACGCATTGCGTTCGCCTCCCAACAACGTCGTCAAATGCCCTCTAACATATCAAATAATGTACCTTCATCGCTCCGACATAAAGTCTAACGAGTATAAGGGTAAAAACGGGAAATGCGAGTTCCATATCATCCAATAAAACAGGACTCAGTGGACTCCTCAAGGTATACAAGACCCAAACAAGTTAAACATCCAAAACCGTCACTAATCATGTGAGTAAGGTATAAACATAAATCTAATAATGATAAATCAAGATTCAATACATGTTATATAAGCATTAGACCAAGTATAAAAAGCATAATCAATAAGAAACATAAAGTCCATCCCAAAACAACATGTTTGTAAACCTTCAAAACCAAGGGTCAACTTTAAACGGTCATAAGTCGCGTTCTAGACATGCAAATGCAGAAACATTCCACGTGGAGGTGATTGCTTATCCTCTTACGTTTCCAACGGTAGGTCACACGCTCAAAGTAGACAAGTAACGAAGGAGATAAGACCATTTTACGAATAGGGGTCGGTGCAGGAAAACTTTACGCGCATGGGTGAAATTTAGCCCGCCGTCTCCCAAACCATTTTTATGTCATTCCGGACAACTTTTGTATCGGGAAAAATTTCACTCGGTCGGGTGAAATTTTACCCGCCGGCATCACACGAGCCATGAACATGAATCTTTATCCTTTTCCTTGGGTTTGAAGATAAATCTTCAAACTCCAAACTCAACATACAAGATCATACCACAAACAAGCAATGAACAAGGATTAAAGACATTAAAAATCATCATTTAACTCAACACAAGAAACCCAACTTTAGCAACATCAACATTAGTTCCAAACGCAAAGATTCATCACCATATTTCTAACAACAACATGACAACCAACATCATATAAGTCTCATGTAACATTCAACATAAATAAACAATGAAAATGAGATAAAGTCAACTTAAGGAACTCACCCTTATCATAATTACTACTCTAAAATATATAATAAGCACATAAAATGCAATACCGAGTAACCCGTCTACATTACCTCTTTAGCACTCCAAATAAGCTAACGATACCAACTGATTTCTTGACCCGATTGTTCAAAATTCCATCTTTTACGACAATTAATATGATAAGAACCTAAAATCGAAATTCTGGAAAAAAAGGTCTTAAAGCGAAGTTCAAAAATTCAATTTTTTCTTACCTTTAAAGAAAAAGGACGGTTAGAGGATTTCGGGACACTAAACGGAATTAAAATCGGCTGAGAAACGAAGAGGTTTTGCTCGTCTTAAGATTAGATCTAAAAGATGGATTTTAAGAAAAGTTAGAGAAAGATGAGATTTTATGGTATGAAAATGTAGAGGAGGATTAGAATAGAAGAATGGTGTAAAAATCATGAAGCATCGTTGAGAAACAAAGAAATGGCATCCTTCTTAAGATTTTGAGTTATGGAGGTTTATTGAGGTTTTTGGTATTGAGAAAGAAGAAAATGTATGCTGAAATGTGAGGATAGAGGTGGAGATTTGTGGGTTTATTTGTAGAATATGAGTAGTAAAACGTCCAATACTCAAGGTGGCTCATAATACATGTATTATCAAGTACGGCCCGTTTACGGACTCATAACGGGTGGAAACGAAACGTTTTCTACTTGACTAAATTAAATCACGACTTAACATTAAATTTATGCTAAATAATAGTAGTAGTAGTAGTAGTAGTAGTAGTAGTAGTAGTAGTAGTAGTAGTAGTAGTAGTAGTAGTAGTAGTAGTAGTCATCATCACCATCATCATCATCATCATCATCATAATAATAATTATTATTATGGTATTATAGATGCTGGTCCTACTTTCGAGAATGTCTTGCGGGTGTTTTCGGAGACTGCAGGTTCTGATTTTTTACGTGATCCTAGTGAAATCGCTGCCCCTAAACGTATGAATAAATTGGCAGATATATATCGCGACAGTTGCTGCTTATTCAGAGTCTGTTTTCTCTTTGACATTGCGTCAGCTTGCGTTGTGGAAGTCTCAGCAGGGTGCCCACTCCTCTGATTGGTTGTGTGCGGTTCCTATCTCTGGGTTGGGTCAGACTATGAACAGGAGGACTTATCGTAGTGTGATGGGGTATCGAATGGGTGTTCCGTTATTCACGGTATTTAGACCTTGTCCTGCTTGCTCTCGTGTGTTTGTTGACGAAGTGTATGGGGACCACGCTGTTTCTTGTACTGGTACTGTGGGGGTTAAGCATCGGCATAACCTTAATCGTGACACCTTATTCGACATCTGTTATAGGTCTGGTATTGCTTTGGGCAAGGAGGTTGATATCGGTTTGGTAGACGGGCATGGTAGATCTCTTCGTCCTGCGGATTTGCTGCTTTGTTCCTGGGAAAGAGGGCGTGATGTGTGTGTTGATTTGACAGGGTCTTCCCCCTTGACTCAGACTGGGATGTCCGATTTTGTGCCTGGACGGGTTATCGCTGATGCTGCTCAGCGCAAATGTGCTAAGTATGGGGATTTATGCGCGACTGCTGGTTATGGTTTCCTACCCTTCTCTTTCTCTTCGCTTGGGGAGCTGGGCTCGTATGCTGTTGACTTGCTCAAGCGGGTCCAGAAATTCTCGGTATCTCAGGATGCTGGGGCTCGGGTGACCGCTTATATTTTTACTAGACTTAGCTTTGTTGTAGCTAAGGGGGTGGGGGCCCAGATTGTCTCTCGGCTCCCCACCAATTTCATGTAAACTTTTCATTTTATTTTAATGAAAGTTGCGCGCATCTTATTATAAAAAAATAATAATAATAATAATAATAATTAACTATTAAATAAAGTCTAATTTAATCGCTAAATCCGCGGGTGTTACATAAGGTCTTAGTCTAAACTCGGACAGACTCTCGGGATGCACATTTCCTGATTCGACATGCGATAAACGTTTCGCATCCAAGACTCGGACGATAGAACGGAAGCCGAGTACCCCAAATTCAGCAGAATGGCACAAAATAGGCGGAGTGAGTTCAAGCATCAAAATGTGGCTTATCAACACAGAAGAGGAGGTCAAGATAAATCAAGAAAGTACGCTACATGCAATGACAACACCTCATACGAATACAACATTTGACAGTCGGGTCGATCAACGCAAAGCGTTCGCCTCCCAACAATGTCGCCATATTCACACTATCATATGCAACAAGCACATGAGAATGTACCCTCATTGCTTCGACATCAAGTCGGACAAGTATAAGGGTACAAACGGGGAGTGAGAGTTTAACCTATCTAACAATTACGTCTCAACCGACTACTCAATGCATACATGACATACATGCGTGAGACAATCCAAAATTGACATTAAACATGTGAATGAGGCATAATAAAGATATAACGATGATAAACAAGAGTCAATACATGATACATAAGAATAACCCCAAGTGTAAGAAGCATAACTCATAAGAAACATAAAGCCCACCCCAAAACAAAATGTTTAGAAACCACCTAAAACAAGGGTCGACTTTAAACGGTCATAAGTCGTGTTGTAGACATGCAAATTCATAAATTCCAAGTGGAGGTTATAGCTTATCCTCTTACGGTTCTAACAGTTTGTCACACGGCTAAAACAAGTAATAAACAAAGTAGATATAACCATTTTACAAAAGTTGGTTAGTGCTCAAAACCCCCCGCCTTTTACTCGGTCGAGTGGGGCTCTTACTCGGTCGAGTAATACGAATCAGGAAACCTTTTTCACAACGCTATTCAACAATTAGACCTAAAAACTTTACCCGATAAGACTAAACTTGACCCGATAAGACTAACGAGTCAAGTTTCACTCAAATTTTGCGTAGAATCAAATTCCGAACTCCAACCAGACAACTAAAAAACAGTTTTGGCCAAACTAAAATTAAAATGGAATTCTCAAAAAATTAAAATATAATAACGATAAATTAGCAATTTAAAATATTTTATGCAATAAAAATAGAACAGAATTATAATCAACAGACTTTATTAAATTACCAGTTATAGTAAAATTGAGGATGTTATAGCCAAGATTCCATCTAGAAAACACCATAACAACACCATAAAAAAATAGCAAGGCTTCTTCTAAGAAGGTCCACCCTATCATCATCCACTTCACAATGAAAAATTTATATTTCATTCCCAATTACTAAAGGCTGTGATTCTCACTCTCGAGATCAATATCTTCTAGATAATTGAACTAATTTTGTTTGCTACAAAAAGCAGATAATCAACTAAGAAGCCTAACACACATTGTCCCTAGCACTCGCTTGAACTACCCATTGATTTGGGATAAACATTAACACCTCCGCTCGATCTAGAAAAACGAAATGCATTTGCATGCAATAGGTTTAAAGGATCAAACACAACAATAAGATGCAGATGATAATAAATTTGGTGATTATGAAGTTTAATGAGTACCACGATGATTTTGACTAAATAATGACTGGTTTGTTCTTGTTTCCTCTGAGTTAAAGTTACCAAATCTTCCAAACTGATATTCGAACTCCATACTAATGAATAAAAGACAACAATGATAACTGAAAAACTTATAGTGAAACTGAAGAAAAATTAATGAGGGGAAAGAGGTTTAACAATTGTTATATAGCCAAAACTAAACCCTAAATGCATGCTTGAATGCAAACAGTTGTTCATAAACACCCAATAAGAAAAAAGAAACACATCACTGTTGAAACTTCGAGACAGAGAAAAGAAAAGCCCAGCAAGAGCAGCTGGTATTTGGATTTTACTTTTTTTTTTTAAGAAATTTGATAGACGGAAAGGTAATTTAGGGTTTAAGAACCCATCACTATAAAGATAAAGGCTGAAAACCAATTGGGGTGAGAAAACCAAAAAAAGGAGAAAACACAGGCTCGCAAAGGGAGATAAAAGAACTTTATTTAAATATTTGGAGAAAGAATGATTAATTTATTTTACTTTTATTAGGTAGATAGGATGTATAAGTGTCAAGTGTGTAAGATGAAAAGCCAACAATCTTGCGTATTCACCTCTTTAGTTTTGAGAAGACCGAATAGGGTAGTAGATTCGTAAACAACAAAAAAGGATGAGAGAGAAAGTTAGAGAGAAGGTTTGCTCTATTTTTTTCTAGGGTTTACTATTTTTCAGTGCAATGGCAAAGAAAACTACTTACAATCATCCTAATAACAATAAAAAAAATCAGAATAATAATAATAATAGTTCATCAATTACTACTAATAATACTAATAGATTTACTATTCACAATAATAATTTTTCTAGTAACAAAAAAGTGATTGTTAATGTTGAATGTATCTCTAAAAAAATCGAAAGTGCTAAGAATGATATTGCGTCCATTCTACATCAGACTGAGGTTCCGTCAGTGGCTAACATAGAGGAAAGTGGAGATGACTGGAGACTTGTTCATTCGAGGAAGAAGAATAAGGAAGGCCCGTCAGGATCCAGGTAAGCGCCTATCATTGAATCTGGGCCTGAAAGTGGTGAGAGACCAGGAATTTCTCTGAAGTTATCTATGAATGATGTTAAAATGAAATTGCTTTTTGGAAACTTGCGGTTTATGGATATGTGATGGGTGCTAATCCCCCTCGCGGAGGCTTAGAGGGTTTTGTTTGACGGATTTGGTCAGGGTATGATATTGCTTCCATCTCATTTCTCCTTTCTGGTCTTTTTGTTGTACGTTTTGCTAAGCCTGAACATCACAAATTAGTGTTTGAAAATGATATGTTCATCTTTGATGGTAAACCCATTGTTATTATGCCTTGGGACCCTTCTATTAGAATTTCTAAGGTTTCTGTGAAGAAAGTCCCTATCTGGATTAAATTGGTGGGTTTGGACTTAAAGTTCTGGAGT
Organism: Heliosperma pusillum; assembly: GCA_022085475.1. NCBI lineage: Eukaryota > Viridiplantae > Streptophyta > Magnoliopsida > Caryophyllales > Caryophyllaceae > Heliosperma > Heliosperma pusillum. Next base: position 4,324 of record JAIUZE010007486.1, on the reverse strand, counting down.
GTTAAATGTTTGGAGAAACTGTCTGGGTTGATTGGAAGACATATACGGGTGGTTGATATCACTCTTGCTAAAAAATTCCTGGGTTTTGCTGGGATAATGGTGGAGGTGGAAATTAATCAACAATTCCCATTATCTATTCAATTTGAGGATTAATTGGGCAATGATGTATCTGTTGCAGTGGAATATGATTGGCTACCTAAAACTTGTCAGCAATGTCATGGCATAGGACATAAGGCAACAGTTTGTAGAAGTAAGAATATAAGGTTGAAGGCTTGAAGCCATTGAATCCACTTCCACCCCCCTAAACAAGTCAGGAAGCAGAAAAAAGTGAGTATTGTTGTTACTGTCGACCCTAAGGAGTTCCCTCCCTTAAGATATTCTAAGGTCATCTCTCCTTCTATTGCTCCTGTGACTCTGGTAACCCCTGCTGGTACACCAGATTTCGTTAGTCATGGTGTAGATACCCGTATCTGTCGATACATGCATCTATAGAAATTCCGTCAAACACCTGATCATGATAGGACAACATATATTTCGTATTTGACCTTGTCATTATTTGTAGTTCATCTTACGATGTAAAATGGGCGTCGTTGATAATTTGTAATTTAAATGAAATTTAAAATAGATTTCCGTCTCAAGTTAATTCGTTTTTTATTCATTTTAAGAAAACGAGTTTTCATTTATTTTGTTGAAAATAAAATAAAAATTTGTTTAAACCCGACTTGAAAAGTCGACTTTGAATTATTTGATTTTACCGTCTCATTATTTTTGTAAAACGATGTTTTAAAAAACCTAGTTTCCGACGGTCTTTTAAGCTTGTTTTGGATTCGATTTGAGCCCAATTTTTGATGCGGTTTCGACCTGATATTTCCCCTCCAAGTCCACTCATCAAACGCCATTAGAGACCCTTCCAAGAGCCTTATTTTCGTGCCCTATTAGCCCACAAAACAGCCATACATTCCCTCTCACACGGTTCAACATAGCTCACAAAACCAAGCCCAAAACCAACCGAAATGACCTACCCATTAACCCTAACCCAACTACAAACCTTCATACCCATACTAGGAACCTTACCCACCAAGAAAGACATCCCAACAAACCCTACATCCAACCGAAATCCCAGCAGCAAGAGTCCAACTCGAAAATTGCTCTTCCTCCATTCAAATCCTCTTCAAACTCTTAAAAATCCTTACATATACACAACTCTACAGTCATTACTACCTCTTAGCATACCTTTAAAACCTAAACACAATAAATACTTGTGAACAACAAATAAAACCCTAGAAAAACGACTCAAAACTGCCGCACGAAACAGGGTTTGAAAAGTACTTTTTGTCTGATAAGTACTCAAAACGACTCAAAACTCCCAACTCCAACCACCTACAGACACATAAGATACCAGTTCTGATAAGTAATATTTGTCTTCTTTCCAAAACATCTTTGATATTGAAAAAAGGTTGAGTAACGAAGATTTCGTGAGCGTTTGAAAATCGCTGCGCAAACTGATTTTACAAAAAACGAGTTCAAGTTCAATTTCGTCGACGACGGCCCCTCGGTTCATACTTTACTATCGATTACGACTTAAGACAACGGTCAACGATATATGTATGTTGACCGTGCAATAACACCTCTCTTTCCATTTTAAATTTCCGTCTTTATTTATCATTTTCCATTGTTTTACCGTTTCTATCGTTTCATATTGTTTGTCAGTTGTTGGTGTTGGAGTAAGTGTCCTCCAAAATAGTGCATTGATATAATAAATCTCATTTGGAATATACGTGACATTATTAGAATATTTTGATACTCCACGTAAATCGATAACACTCAGCTGACTAGAGTTAGATGTTATTGTCGTATGACGGCGGTGATCAACTAATCCCTTTAGGTCACACCTATAGGATAAGACCCAAATATAATACAAATTATTCGTATATGATACAGTTTAATTAGTCCCTACATATATTTGATATGTACGTTTAGTTATGAGAGTTAATTGTTAGAAAATGAGTTTGGAACTCAAATTCAATTAAGTATTATTATTCAATTATACGATAATTGACTAATAAATTTATGTCTTATTTTAATACGATTAAATAAGATTTAATTTAGTGAATAATCGTTAATTCATTAAATTAGTTGAGATTATGCATACATTTTGAGGTAGAGATAATTAGTTAATTATATTTACAAGAAGTTGTAAAATAAATTAACTGGGCATTGTGAGTTCCAGTATATATTAATATAATGGTAAACTATCACTAAAAAGTGAAGTACATATTTTTTATTAATTTGTGTCATATAATTGTTATATGATCAAATTATTACTTAATTATACAAGATAATTAAGCATATGATTAATAAGTATTTGTGGGACAAATATCAAAAATCAAAATGGTCCATAATGGACATATGATGGCCGGTTATGGCATGTTAAGAAGAGAATGATTATTGTTCTTTTCTATTTTACACAATACTCCATTTGATTGTGGCATGACCTTCATGTTTTCATCATTCTCACATTACCTACACTCCACCTATTTGCATGAGAATAAATTATCAAAATAAGAGGCCACGTGAGCTCAAGTGTGCCGGCCAAAGAGCCTTTAAAATGAATAATTGTTGTTCATTTTTACTTCACTTCATTTTTGTGTTTTATTCTTACATCTCTGTAAAACCTCTACTCTCTCTACAACTCTCATACACACTAATATTATCTAAGTATTACTAGAGTAGTAATACAATAATATTAGTAGTATTATGTATTTGCTTATTATCTAGTTAATAATAAGTTTAGATCATTTTGGGTACCATCTTGGGTGCAACAAGAAGGAGGCCTTCTACTCTGGAGTTTGGTTTATGGAGGATAATCCACTAATTCCGTGCTCAAGAAAAATAAGAAGGAGTTCATATTGTGCCCTTATTTAACCGAAAATTTCTCATTGTAAGGAAATTTCATCTTATCTTTATTTTTCTGCTTTTATATTTGCATGCATGATAATTAGATCCTAAATCATTAAGTTAATGTAATTTAATGAAATAATTAGAGGAGTATAATTAGAGGTCTAGGAATTTCATGTGGTATCAGAGCTCAATTGTTACATGCATATTAATTCTAAGCATTAAAATCGAGTTATACGATAACTTGAGTAAAATCAAAAATTTGTGTTAAAAATAGTTTGCACAAATATTTTTGATTTTCATGCATACATACAGACCTCAAAATAATTGTGGTCAAATTTGTGATTTTAGGGATTGATTTGCTATTTATTTTGATTTATGCCTTTAAATCAAGTTAATATGCATATTTATGTTAAAAGTTAACTAAAACTAGTTGTATGTTGAATCTGGTCATGAAACTTTTATACGATCTTACATGCATGTTTTACATACTGGATGTAAAATTTCGTAATTTTTAATTATGTTTTGCATTTTTATTGAGTTTTATTAGATAAAAGTCGATAAAGTGAGATTATAATGTTCATAAAACTAAAACGTCTTTTTATAGACTTGAAAATTTTTGGTACATTTAAAAATCTTATTTATATCATCTTAGTGAAATTTTGTAATTTGTTTCACTATTTTGCTATATTTATTGGTTTTTATTTGATAAAACCGATAAATTCAAAGCTATTTGTTCATAAAATTAATTTTTGGGCAAATACTTTTAGTTTTTGGAGTTCCTGGAAATGTTCCAGAATGTACAAAATTTTTGGTTTCAATTTTTTATGATTTTTATATTTTATTTTGGGTTTATTTCATAAATGTTGTGATTAAACCTCTATATTTAGCAAATACGATCAATTCAAACTAATTAAATACAAACAAAATTAGTGAGGACTACTGTGACACCCTCAAATTTGTGGAAAGAAAAAAAAATAATTTAACTAAATAAAAGATGAGAATACATAACAAAGGTGTCTTAAATAAAAAGGTTCATAACAAAAAGGAAATAATATTATACAAAAGAAATATCCAAAACAAGAGACATATCTCCCGTATAAATACAAAATAAAAGAGTGTATAATAATATACAATCCTAAAGAACCGAATATAGGTCCAAGGTAAATACTTCGCTCGCTAGCTCGTCAATGTACCCAAGTATGCATCACAAACCTGCCAACCGCATTAAAGATAAACACGGAAGCCACAGTCAGTGGGGAGTAACTCCGAGTTCTCCCAGCCACGAAATGTCGAGTTTAATAAAACATGAATAACATAAAAGAGATGTATATGGAAAATACAAAACCTTCACAAATACGATATGCTTTTCATGTTATGAAACAAATAACTACATATAACCTAGCATATGAAAGCTATCATGTGA
>JAIUZE010007485.1:0-48291 GCA_022085475.1 Heliosperma pusillum | reverse complement strand
GCTGGTTTGGTTTAGGCGGAATATGATATCATGTGATGAAAAACAACAAGAACGGAAAAAATACATAAAAATATTACAAAGTCCTAGTGTGGCCTATCTACCAAAATGAACAAAAATACAACTTTGGAATCCAACCCATTTGGACCCGAGAAGCTTGTCTTGATGTTCCATCTTGGTCCATGTAGCGGGAGTGAGCAATCCGATCTCCATCTTTAATCTTCTCAAAATACATTTATTAAATTATAAAATATAAACCTATTTACATTCTAATTTAAAGACATAATTTAATGAAAATAAAATGGAGATTCGAGATCTCAAAATTACATCAAAGATCATTTTTCCATCATTACGAAAACATGATCAACTAAGGCCACACTAGGTAATACAAATTACAACCGATTGCAAAAATACGTAAATTAAACCATTCAACCATTCATTCAACAAGATAAAATGCATCAATTATAAATTAATCATTCAAGACATAATTCTTTAATTATGAAGAGTAATTTATCCAAACCACCTTTTAAAATGATCAAAATTATGTGACAATTCCTTAATTAATCACAATAACCCCAACCAAACATAATCCAATTTTAATTCATATTCTTTAACATGAATTAATACAACATTATTTTAAACCTCTTTAAAATAATTGGGTATCCAATTATTGTGAACTTCTTCACAACAATAAACGAAACATTATCATTATAATGAATTATAAACAAAAACTTTCGACCCAAAAAAAAAAATAAAAAAAACGAAACTTTTTTTTTTCTTTTAAAAAATTAATTTGATGTTACTAATATTTTCAAGATCGGTACAAATAATCAACATCTAATCATTATTAAACATCGATACAAACTAGATGATTCAATTTAACAATTTAAAATGAATATCTAAATCAATGAATACCGAAAATATATAGCGATGAACAATCAAATCGATTTCCATTTACATTTTAATTTAATAATCCTTATTAAATCAAAACAACTACAAATTCATCATGTTATCGTCTTAACTATTTAAAACAACAATTATAATGAATCAAAATGGAAAAACAAGGCAAAAAAATTTTTTCTTCACGGATGAACAGTGCCGTGAACTGTACAATTTTTTTTTTTTGTTTTTTTTTCTCTTGGCAGAAACCAAAAAAACAAAAAAAATATTTCTTATCGTATATTTCATCAATTATGAAAACATATAAAATAATTTCGTAGCCCTTTGCTCTGATACCACTTGTAGGAAATATCGGTATATTTCGTCATTAATTTTACGGATTATAACAAAACTATAGTATATGAATTACGAGTCATAAATGAATTGCATAATATAAAATTATAGGAATTTAGAAATAACCTTTGGTCCTAGCAAATTAGGCCTATGAACAATATCGAAATCGATATTCTCCTAATTGTTGCACCCAAGATGCTCCGAGATATGCCTTGCTTGTGCTAGAATTTAAGAGAAAAGTTACTGCTAATTTTTCTTTTGTGTGATGATCAATGATAGAGGGAATTCAAGAAAAGAAAAACTTGTTCTTCTTGCTCTATCACGGCCGAATAGACTAGGGTTAGAAAGAGGAGTCTCTCCTCTTTTAACTACTCATGTAATTAGGGTTTTTGACCTAGTTACCATAAAAGAATAATAGGAGATAATTGCTCTTATTCTTTATCTTATTAGCCGAAAATTAGGAGTATAAAAAGACTATTTTCTCCTTCCTTTTTTGGTTATATTAGCATGTAATACAATATATACGTCAACTATAAATATACGTATATTTATAATTTGCTAATTAAATATAACATATTATGTTTAATTACGAATTAACATTTTAATTCGTTTAAGCTTACATTATATACATTGATTAAATATAACGGTTTATATTCAATTACGAATTACATTTAATTCGTCTCAGCTAATATTTTTTAATCGTTATTAAATAATCGTATCATCATCACATTGACTAACCTTTTAGTCATATACATCGACTAACCTTTTAGTCATCTAATAAGGCATCAATATGATTATATTATTCATATAATCACATCTCTCAAACGCATCCTATAGGTGTGACTTTTAGGGACCAGTTGATCACCGCCATTAAAATGACAATAACGTCAAACTCCTAGCAAGCCAACCGTTATTGATAAACGTTAATCAACTGATAAGAGTACTAAGTATACCCTGTGAACCTGTAAGAGATTTATTCATGTTATCATACTTACTGTGGAGGACACTAGCTCCAACATTACTTTTATGCTTGCATTTTATTTAATATGTTTTGCATGCATTGCCAAATCGCCATAACATGACATGCATATTTTATCGAGTATTCAACCGTGTCAATTAAAATTATCGTTAATATTATCGATTTAGTTCACTTAAATGAGATAGATAATAAATTGACATGACCTCTCATAATAATTAATTGAGACCAAGCCTTACCAAATTTTAGAACCCATGAATCCCAATTTTGCAAGGAAGTAGGCTCGGCTCACCGGGGTGCTAAACTTGTTACGTTGGCTCACCGGGGTGCTAAACTTGTTACAAAGAGTTTAGCTGGTTTTTTTTTATAACGATCCACGGAACTTGTGCTTCTTTGTCTTCTCTAAGACTGGCACGACATTTGGGATACCAGATGAGTTTTTCCCGACCTACAATTTAAATACTTGTTAGTATAACATATATATATATATATATATATAAATATATATATATATATATATATATATATATATATATATATATATATATATATAAAAATTATAATTAGATAAATAAATAAAAAATGAAAGAAGATGTTTATATACCATTTCATCCACGATTCTCAAGGTGTTATTTCTATCTATAATTTGAGTAGGCAACACCTTTTCCTTCTCTTCACATCCCGACTTACGATTAGCCGAGGCTGATTGAGATCTCGCAACGAAAGAAGGATCTTCGACAGGCCTATTCTTAAGCTTTCTAAATAAGTCCAAAGGAATCCACTTCGGCCTGTGCTCCTCGTCTTTATGCGAGGCTCGGTAGATCATATGACGTAAACGGGTCTTCATGGCGTATTCCCAAGCTTTCCTTACCATATCTGTATGGCAAGGATCGAAAGAAACCCTTTGCTGTCATGATTAAAAACATAAAATTAGGAAAATATTAAGTAAATAAACAAAAAAATAAAAAATCAATAACAAAGATAAATTGAGAAAAACAAATTTAAATTGATATAATTATAATATTTTAAATAATTATACCTCAAACCAGTTCCACCAAGACGACCGCAAAACATTTGACGCCTCTTTCCAATTTGGCGCGTGTTCCATGTACCCGCAGGTTATGGTCTCCGAAATCAGTTTAACCACATCTGAGTCACTGAACCTGAAATTAATTATCATAGTTAAATACATTATATATAAATATTATGATATTATAAATAATCATAATTATAATTAAAAAATTAAAATAAAAGTGAACTAGCCTTACCATACACCTGTTTCCTTGATACGGCTGTCGCAACCCTATCAAAGATAAAACCTAACGGTCTCAACAAAATGCAGTAGAGGCAGTCGGGTGTCGAATCCACAGAGAGAGGGAATCCTATAACTTGCTAAGTCTGTCAAAGTATCGGAATTGGGGGGTTTTGTTTAATTGATTTTCTAACACTACAAGAGAAAAGGGGAAGAGAAATAAAGAGTGAAATAACAGATAGGAGAAGAACTAGGATCCTCGGTTCCCCATGGCATCTAGGGTCAGGATTAAAATCAAAGTAAAGTCTAAACAGGTTTGTGGGTAGTGAAAAGGTCCATTCGGTCCGCTATTCGCCCTAAGAAATACTAACTTAGCTCTCGCCCTCATTAGCATAATCCCAATGTTCATCACTGATCTGTCCTTTTCCAATCTCTCGATCTAGGTCAAGGGGCTATCAAGTCACTCAATTGATTGCGTCGACTCAAACAATAAAATGCTATTAAATGTGATGATTGCATCCAAACCTAATTTAAAGATTACTAATCAATTCATCTTACCTAAGCCATGGTTCCCCTAAATCCTAGCAAAGGAATTAGCTACGCATAATTGAAAGAAGAAGAACAACAATACTAGATAAGAAACAAAAAGACATAGAGAAATAGCTAATTGAATTCAAGAACAATAATACCCGAAATTGAAAGAAGAAGAAAGTCGGAAGAAGTCCTCAAATTCAGATCCAGAATAAAAAGTGAAAGATAAAGTCTAGGGTAAGAAGTTATATATATATTATATCGTTTATTCACCCTTCTGGCGTCTATTGCTTAACACACTATCTCGCGAAGCCCATCAGCATGTAACCTCTCGATCGAGCAAAATTTGCTGTCAAAAGTACTCGATCGAGGAAAGTTTGAGACAGGAACACTCGATCGACTGACCATAGTGGTCGATCGAGTAAAACTCCCAAGGCCAGCAGCTCGATCGAGCAGAACAATGCTCGATCGAGGTCTTCTAAGTAATAAAATAGTCGATCGAAGGCTTTTACACCTCGAACGAGTGTTTTGCTCATGGATTTCGTTCTTCCATTCCTTTAACACGACTTCATGCATTCCGAGACACCAAGATTCCATTCTGACTCACTTATGCATGCTTGAGGAGCTACAAAATAGCTAGTTTTCCGTCATTCTGGTCCATATCTGCAAATATTACAAAACAAACCAAAGTAGACTATTCGGGGGACATTTGTAGTAAAACACTACTAAATAAGCATGGAAATGCGTGCAAAATGGCCTAAAAGGTCCATAGTAATGTTTCACATGATGCCCATTAACCTTAAACCGGTTACCCTCGGAGTCTTCTATCTCAACGGATCAAAACTGAGTAACAGCAGTTACTGTGTACGGACCGCTCCACCTGGATTTCAGCTTACCAAGGAATAAACGCAGTCGGGCATTGAATAGCAACACCTTCTGCCCGACTTGGAACTCACGAGGTATGATTCTCTTGTCGTGCCAACGTTTGGTCTTTTCTTTGTAAATACGCGAGCTATCATAGACATTCAGATGGAATTCCTCTAGTGCATCTAGCTACAATAAACGTTTCTCACCACACAAGTTAGCATCATAATTAAGTTGGCGGACTGCCCACCAGGCTTTATGTTCTAGCTCAACAGGTAAATGACAGGACTTCCCATACACTAATCGATACGGTGAATCACCGATAGGTGTCTTAAATGCGGTCCTGTAAGCCCATAATGTGCCATCCAGTTTGGCACTCCAATCCTTCCGTGATTTAGACAGAACCTTACCTAAAATCTTCTTTAGTTCCCTATTAGATACTTCAACCTGCCCACTAGTCTGAGGATGATACCCCAAACCCCTACGATGTTTCACACCATATTTAGACAGTAAGGTCGTTAGCTGCTGTTCCCTAAAATGCATACCCCTATCACTAATGACAACCCTAGGGACACCAAAACGGGGGAAAATGGTCTTACGAAATAGCTTAATCACTGTCTTGGCATCACAGTTGGGAGTAGCAATTGCTTCTACCCATTTAGACACATAATCTACAGCTACCAGAATATACCTGTTACCAAGACTCGACGGGAATGGTCCTTGATAATCAATGCCCTAGACATCGAAAATCTCGACCTCTAAAATGCCGTTTTGGGGCATCTCATGTCTCTTTGATATGTTTCCTGTCCGCTGGAAAGCATCACAGCTAGCAACAAAAACTTTAGTGTCAGCAAAGAGAGTCGGCCAATAGAAACCAGACTGTAATACCTTAGCCACAGTGCGCGATGGACCGTGGTGACCTCCACAAGGGGCAGAATGGCAGCCTTCTAGGATAGCTTTGATCTCCCACTGCGGAATACACCGTCTGAAGAGACCGTCTGCGCAAGCCTTAAACAAGTATGGATCATCCCAGAAATAATCCCGCCCATCATGTAGAAATGTCTTCCGCTGCTGATAGGACATATCAGGTGGCAGCTTCTGGCTGACAATGTGATTGGCATAATCTGCAAACCAAGGTTCAACACCATCTTTAGATTTTATAGAATAAACAGTGCATAAAGTATCATCAGCAAACGAATCATTAATGGGAAGAGAATCCTCCCCCTCTTGTCGCGTCAAATGCGAAAGATAATCCGCTACAACATTCTCAGCGCCTTTCTTGTCCCTGATTTCCAGATCAAATTCCTGGAGAAGGAGTATCCACCTCAGCAATCTGGGTTTAGCTTCCTTCTTATTCAGAAGGTGTTTTAGCGCTGCATGATCTGTAAAAACAATAACTTTAGAACCCAACATGTATGATCTAAATTTATCAAGCTCATAAACTACAGCTAAAAGCTCTTTCTCAGTGGTAGCATACTTCACTTGAGCCTCATCCAGAGTTCGGCTCGCATAGTAAATAGCATTCAAAGCTTTGTCTTTCCGCTGGCCGAGCACCGCTCCTAGTGCGTAATCACTTGCATTGTACATAATCTCAAACGGCAGCGTCCAATCAGGAGGCTGAATGATGGGTGCAGAGACCAAAGCCTGTTTCAAAGTGTTAAAAGCAGAAAGACAATCATCAGTAAAATCAAAAGGAGTATCGTTTAATAGCAACTGTGTAAGTAGTTTAGTAATCTTAGAGAAGTCCTTGATGAACCGGCGATAAAAACCGGCGTGACCAAGGAAACTCCTCACCCCCTTAACGTTAATAAGAGGGGTAATTGCTGAATCACTTGCACCTTTGCTCTGTCTATCTCAATACCCCTATTCGAAACCAAGTGCCTAAGGACTACTCCCTCATTGACCATGAAATGGCACTTCTCCCAGTTTCGCACCAGATTAACCTCGATACAATGCTGTAAAACTTTATCAAGGTTAGCTAAACATTTAATAAAATCATTCCCATAGACACTGAAGTCATCCATAAAGACTTCCATGATAGACTCTATATACCCATAAAATATCCCCATCATGCACCTCTGAAAGGTAGCAGGGGCATTACACAAACCAAAAGGCATTCTACGATAAGAAAAAACACCCTTAGGACAAGTAAAAGTAGTCTTTTCCTGATCATCTGGATGAATAGGGATCTGAAAGAACCCTGAGTACCCGTCCAGATAACAGAAAAACTCATGAGAAGCTAACCTTTCTATCATCGGATCAATGAAAGGAAGGGGGAAATGATCTTTCTTGGTGGCGGCATTTAACTGCCTATAGTCTATACACATCCGCCACCCAGTTACTAGTCGAGTAGGTATCAATTCATTCTTTTCATTTTTAACAACTGTAGTACCTCCTTTCTTGGGTACGACCTGAACTGGGTTTACCCATTTGGAGTGACCAAGTGAATAAATAATACCTGCATCAACTAGTTTCATCACCTCGGTCATCACAACCTCCTCCATCTTCGGGTTCAGCTTCCGCTGACCCTGTCTGCAAGGTTAGTGACCTTCTTCTAGCTCAATCATGTGCATACAGACATCAGGGCTGATGCCCTTGATGTCATCCAGTGAATAACCCATTGTTTTCCTGTTCCTCTTGAGTATAGCCAACAAAGCGGTTAGTTGTTCCTCATTCAGTTTGGAACTAACAATAACTAGAAATTGCTCAGTATTATTAAGAAAAGTATATTTAAGGTAAGTTGGAAGAGGCTTACGCTCGGGAACCTTTACCTCGACGGAACACAAGGCATGACCCAAGTGTCTCAGCTGTTCTTCCTCTGCGTCAGTCAATTCTACCTCATCTGCAGTAGCTCCAAGCAATTTCAGCACAGCGTCATCGTCATCAGAATAATCTGCACACTCATCTAACAAAGTCAAAGACTCCAACGGATCCTTTATCAAGGAATCCGGCCAAAACTCATAAGTGAACTCATCAATGATATCAACAGAAAAGCAAGTATCCTCTATCATTGGTCTAGATAAAGTGTCAGGTAAACTGAACGAAACTATATCATCCCCTACAACTAGAGTTAAACGCCCGAGTTTAACATCTATAATGGCCCCAGCAGTACACAAAAACGGCCTACCCAAAATAATTTGGGTACGGGTATCCTCAGCAATGTCTAAGACTATGAAGTCAACAGGAATAAAAAACTTGCCCACCTTAACGGGCACGTCTTCTAGGACACCTAAGGGCCTCCTAACAGATCTATCAGCCATCTGCTGGGTGATATTGGTCGTTTTTAGATGACCTATGTTAAGCTTACGACAGATAGAATAAGGCATGACACTTACACTAGCTCCAAGATCACATAGTGCCTTATCTATCACGACATCTCCTATAACACAAGTAATAGAGAAACTACCCGGATCCTTTAATTTAGGGGGAGACTTATTCAGAATTAAACTACTAGACTCTTCCGTAAAAGCGACAGTAGCGAAATCCTCAAGTGCCTTGTTACGCGTAACAATGTCTTTCATAAATTTGGCGTAAGGGGGTACTTGAGTGACTAGCTCGGCAAAAGGTACAGCTACCTGAATGTTTTTAACCATGTCTACAAATTTGCTGAACTGTTTCTCCGTCTTTGAATCGCGCAGACGACCTGGGTATGAGACTCTGACCACCGGAAGCGGGTCCTCAATTTTCTCTTTACTCGGTACCTTCGCAGCAGGGGAGGGTACTTCATCACACACAACCTCAATTTGCGTGCCTGATGTCTGACATTCACTCGATCGAGACTTCAGTTCACTCGATCTAGTGATTCCTTCCTCATTTCCCTTCGATCGAGTGGAAGGGCTACTCGATCGAGGATCTCCTATGACCAGGTTACTCGATCGAGTAGGTATACTACTCGATCGAGGAATTTCTTCAGCAAGACTACTCGATCGAGAGGTGGGTTTACTCGATCGAGTAGTTTCCTTAGCAAAACGCTTCGATCGATCGTTGTTGTCAGTCGATCGATCACTTCTCTGCACATCTTCAATTAATTCGTCCGAGACATCATCGACCTCGGTATGTGTGCTTTCAGGGATGTGTACAGGACCGTCATAAGCATGACCACTTCTCAGATTTATGGCATTGACTGGGTCATTGTTTGGGAGGAGTGAATTGCATATGTCGAGCAGTTTCCGGAGGGTATCCGCACTAGATTGTTGCTCAAGCTTTTGCGCATTGATAGTGGCCTTGAGATCTTCATATTCGGCTTGGGTAATGAGTACCTTGCCTTCATCTACGGGTGGTTGAGATTTTGCAGCAGTTAACTCGGCATATAACTCGGAAAAAGAACCCCCTTGTTTGAATTTCCTATAAGCAAGAACCCTTACTAAATCAGCCAAACAAGTAATAGAGTCATGTCCTTCATCACCACATCTACCACAAACCATCTCAATAGCTTGAACTTGGTGTATTTCCCCTAAATTCCCCGTATCTACCACATGAACTTCTTTAACAACAGTGTCTCTCCTTCTTTTTGCTCTAGGATTACCGTAGCTAGCAAAATAGATGGCCATATTTTCAATAAGTTGCCACCCTTCATCATCCTCCACATTAGCCTGAAATCTCCCTCGTGCAGCAGCATCCAGAACCATTCTTTGCTCATAAAGTAACCCATTGTAAAATTGGTTGCACAAAAACCATTGCTCAAACCCGTGATGCGGGTCTGAGCGAACTAGCTTCTTGATTCTGGCCTATACTACACTCAAATCTTCAGTAGTAGATTGAGTAAAATTCGTGATCTGGCTGCGCAGCGCATTGGTTCGCTGAGGAGGAAAATACCGTCTATAGAAGGCTAGAGCTAACGAACTCCAATCTTTAACCCCAGCAGCCTTCCTATCTAAATCTCTCCACCAATCCTTAGCATCATTAGTCAAGGAAAAAGGAAAAAGGAAATCCTTTACCTTGTCTTGCGTCACACCAGCAACTACCGGAATGGCGGAACAATAGTCTGTAAATACCTCTACATGCCTAACTGGCTCTTCATCTACCATACCCCCGAATAAATTCCGCTCCACTAAACTGTAGTAAAACGGATGTATTGTGAAGGTACCCTCATCAGTAAGAGGGAGAATAGTTCCCCTAGGTAGAGTCTCAGCACTGGGCTCAGAATGACTCGCAATCTTAGGCATCCTGCAGAAAAATTACAGCAGCAACAGGTTCAAATGGTCCTCTTTTAGGATTTATACCTGCAAATACTAAACACTAACTCAAATATGAGAACAACCTCAAGGAATAAATCCCTTGAGACCAAAGACAAACTAAAGAAAGCTACAAAATTACACAGTCTCCCCGGCAATGGCGCCAAAATTTGATACGGCTGTCGCAACCCTATCAAAGATAAAACCTAACGGTCTCAACAAAATGCAATAGAGGCAGTCGGGTGTCGTATCCACAGAGAGAGGGAATCCTATAACTTGCTAAGTTTGTCAAAGTATCGGAATTGGGGGTTTTGTTTAATTGATTTTCTAACACTACAAGAGAAAAGGGGAAGAGAAATAAAGAGTGAAATAACAGATAGGAGAAGAACTAGGATCGTCGGTTCCCCATGGCATCTAGGGTCAGGATTAAAATCAAAGTAAAGTCTAAACAGGTTTGTGGGTAGTGAAAAGGTCCTTCCGGTCCGCTATTCGCCCTAAGAAATACTAACTTAGCTCTCGCCCTCATTAGCATAATCCCAATGTTCATCACTGATATGTCCTTTTCCAATCTCTCGATCTAGGTCAAGTGGGTATCAAGTCAGTCAATTGATTGCGTCGACTCAAACAATAAAATGCTATTAAATGTGATGATTGCATCCAAACCTAATTTAAAGATTACTAATCAATTCATCTTACCTAAGCCATGGTTCCCCTAAATCCTAGCAAAGGAATTAGCTACGCATAATTGAAAGAAGAAGAACAACAATAATAGATAAGAAACAAAAAGACATAGAGAAATAGCTAATTGAATTCAAGAACAATAATACCCGAAATTGAAAGAAGAAGAAAGTCGGAAGAAGTCCTCAAATTCAGATCCAGAATAAAAAGTGAAAGATAAAGTCTAGGGTAAGAAGTTATATATATTATATCGTTTATTCACCCTTCTGGCGTCTATTGCTTAACACACTATCTCGCGAAGCCCATCAACATGTAACCTCTCGATCGAGCAAAATTTCCTGTCAAAAGTACTCGATCGAGGAAAGTTTGAGACAGGAACACTCGATCGACTGACCATAGTGGTCGATCGAGTAAAACTCCCAAGGCCAGCAGCTCGATCGAGCAGAACAATGCTCGATCGAGGTCTTCTAAGTTATAAAATAGTCGATCGAAGGCTTTTACACCTCGAACGAGTGTTTTGCTCATGGATTTCGTTCTTCCATTCATTTAACACGACTTCATGCATTTCGAGACACCAAGATTCCATTCCGACTCACTTATGCATGCTTGAGGAGCTACAAAATAGCTAGTTTTTCGTCATTCTGGTCCATATCTGCAAATATTACAAAACAAACCAAAGTAGACTATTCGGGGGACATTTGTAGTAAAACACTACTAAATAAGCATGGAAATGCGTGCAAATATGGCCTAAAAGGTCTATACAAAATGCACGCATCATTCCTCATCCGGATCGAGGCGGACTCTGCGAGTAGTAGTATCCACCTGTGTCGGTTGCACGTTCCCGTCATTGACTTGTTCATTCTCATCCTCCTACGCTCTGTTTTCTACGTTACTACAACTACCTCTTCTTCGTCGTCCGCCCGCCATATAGAGCAAAACTAAAGTATTCAAAGTTGTCATGAATTAACAAACATGTACAATTAAATAACAAGAAACTATATATTCTTATTAATGGATAATAAAAACAACTGTCAACATACAGCTGAAATGAAATTGCTTTGCAAACGCCCATACATTTAGAAAAAGTAGTTTCAACTGATATAAGAATTAGAAATAATCTTATTCATCATCACTACTTGATTTTTGGTTTTCGGAAATGTTGTATTTAAAAAGAGAGTCTATAAAATCTTCTTCTTCCTCTTTATCTTCTCCTCCGTCTTCCTTCCGCTTCTCCTCATCCTCCTTCCCCTCCTCTTCTACCTTGTCCTCATTATTGTCCTCTACTTGAGTTTCTTCTTCCTCCTCCTCTATAATTTCATTATCATCTGGCACTTCAATTATTGATAGTAGTGTCTCACTACTAATAACATCTTCTTGAAACACAGATTCGACAATAGGAGCATCAACATGCGATCTGGCTTTAGTTTTGAATACTGCTGACCACTTATCTTTATCTCTTTTGATATTTGGATATGAAATATAATAAACTTGTTCGACTTGATACACCAACACAAATGGATCGTATTTCGGAAATTTTCTGCTTCGATTAACATCCACATTTTCCATAATAATTTGATTAATGTTGTCGCGCAACGCACCCTCCACCATATCCCTATAAGGATTGTCATACCTCTCCTCAACGGGAAAATTCTCACCATGGCACACCCAATCATAATAGTCATCGCAAAAGCCCCAAAGCCCTAGGTGTTTTCGTACTTCTTGTTCGGCTAAAAATTTTCGGTTTCTAAACTTTACACACGGGCACCTAATTTCTTTACATCTACCGTAATCTTCTTGTTTCTTAACATAATTAATGAATTCATTAACGCCCATTACAAACTCCTGCCTTAATTTTTTATTACAATCCAATCTTTCATACATCCACGCCCGTTGTACTCTTTTCATTTCAAATCTACATACACGTTTATAATTATTATGATCGACTTAAATAAATATTCAAAACAATAACAACATGAACTAAAAGTTTACTAATAGCAACAACAACAACAATAACTACTAATACACAACAACAACAAGAACAACAACAACAACAACAACAACAACAACAACAACAACAACAACAACAACAACAACAACAACAACAACAACAACAACAACAACAACAACAACAACAACAACAACAACAACAACAACAACAACAACAACAACAACAACCAACAACAACAACAACAACAACAACAACAACAACAACAACAACAACAACAACAACAACAACAAAAACAACAACAACAACAACAACAACAACGCCAACACCAAAAACGACAACAACAACAACAACAACAACCTCCAACAACAACATCAACAACAACAACAACACAACCAACCTCCAACATCCAACCTCCAACCTCCAACCTCCAACCTCCAACCTCCAACCTCCAACCTCCAACCTCCAACCTTCAACCTTCAACCTCCAACCTGCAACCTGCAACCTCCAACCTCAATACCAACACCAACACCAACGCCAACACCAACACCAACACCAACACCAACACCAGCACCAACACCAACACCAACACCAACACCAACACCAACACCAACACCAACACCAACACCAACACCAACACCAACACCAACACCAACACCAACACCAACACCAACACCAACACCAACACCAACACCAACACCAACACCAACACCAACACCAACACAAACACCAACACCAACACCAACACCAACACCAACACCAACACCAACACCAACACCAACACCAACACCAACACCAACACCAACACCAACACCAACACCAACACCAACACCAACACCAACACCAACACCAACACCAACACCAACAACAACAATTACTACTACTACTACTACTACTACTACTACTACTACTATCTAACATCTTCCACCTGCAAAAAAAAAAACAATATTCGAGTTCATGGGGTCCTTATCTCTCCAACCTAAACCCATCTTTGAATCTTTCATACCATTAGTAAATACTAATCATTTAATTAATTGTTATATGACGAAAATTCGGCAGCAATTCCCTACAGTTCTCCAAATACACAATGTTGAATGACTTGTCACTCTCCATATGTATTCAGAGAACATTAAAGGAACTGTCAACCAAACTTAATCGTCAAATAACAATTAAAAAATGATTTGTATTTACCACCTAAATGGCATAAAAAGTTCAAAGACAGTCCCAAACCGGGGACTATTCAAGAATTACACCTAATGTATAACTCTTGAACGGGTACTAGGTCTACCATATATGAACAAAAAAAATAATAGTCTAATTAATCATAAGAACGCAAACATAAACATAAAAATAAACACAATTAAACTTAAACAAAATAACGCAAACGTGAACACAATTAAACTTAAACATAAACATATATATACCACACTAATTAAACTTAAACAAAAAAACTTGGACTTATACTTAATAATAACTAAACTTAAATCAAAACAAAAAATTAACTTAAACCAATATAACTTATACTTATTAATAATTATAATTAAACTAATTAACTTAATATAAAATTAAACTTATACTAAATAATAATTAAACTAATTAACTTCATATAATAACTAAACTGAGTTAATTAGGGACGGAGCGGGGGACGGCAGCGGCAAAGTAGGAGCCACGTCGGTCCGGCAGCGGCAGAGGGGAGGGAGCCGGCCGGATCTGGGCAGGGGTAAAGGGAAAGGACATGGGGCAAGGGAAAAGGAGGGGCGGTGGTCCGGTGGGTGGGCGCCGGCCAGAGAAGAAGACAGGAAAACAAAAAAAAAGAGGAGAAAGAGGGAGAGAGAGACCAGGGAGAGAGAGGAGGGAAGGATTTAAAGGGTAGTTGTCGTCGTGGTGGTCGTCGTCGGAGTATTGGTCGTTGTCGTCGTCGTCGCCGCTGTCGTCACTAGGGATTTTGGGATTTTTGATTGATTTCGGTAAAGGAAAGAATGGCGACTTTGCAGGTCATATAATAGATTCTGCGACGGAATTTTCGTCGCAAATCCGTCGCAGAAGCAAGCCCACGTGTCACCTTTTTTGGTCAAACTTTTGGTCAAATTTTTAAACTTGCGACGGACTATCCGTCGCAATTCCGTCGCAATTACTGATTAGTGACGGATAATCCGTCGCTGAGGTTCCCGCCATGTAAAACGTTGGGCGCCATATGTGAAAAAGTACTGCGAGGGAAAATCCGTCGCAAGTCCGTCGCAAAATGTAATCCCCATCGCAAAAGCCGTTGCAAGTATGTTTTTGCTACGAAATTAATATCCGTCGCAAAATTTCCGTCGCTAATATAGCTTTTTCTTAAAGTGTACATTCCTTGGGGAACATCAAGGCATATGTGCAGTTTAGAGTAAACTACAATATGCAAAACATGAAAACCTCTCTTCATGAATTGCACAAGATGCTTGTGCAATCTTGTGCAAGCTGAGAGAGACATGGGGCTAAATGTTAGCACCTCCAAGGATGTACTCTATGTTAATAATAAGAGTAAGGGGAAGTTCAAGAAAGGTGGTAGTAAAGGGAAGAAGCCCTCCAGCTTCAAGGGAAAAGGTATTGCTCTAAGTATCTTGGAGATCTTAAAACTGGAAAGATTGTACTCCATCTTAAAACTAGAAAGATTGTACTCCATCTTAAAACTGGAAAGATTGAGAATAGCTCTCCCATGCCCAAGAAGGGTGCCTCCATTGAAGAAAAATTCCATTATTGTAATGGTGTAGGGCATTGGAAGAGGAATTGCTCTAAGTATCTTGGAGATCTTAAAACTGGAAAGATTGTTCCAGTAGGAAAATATTTATCCCTATCGTTTATGTTATGATCTCAACTTTGGTATACAGATACAAGTTGTGATTCTTACCCTTTTTATTGTAATTAGGGCTTCCTAGCAAGGATAAAGACAAAGACAGGCAAGCCTAAGGAGGCTCTTCAAGGGAAGCTAAGGTAGCCACCCATGGTTGAAGACCTAAGGAAGCTTGGTCTCAAGATTGTCTCCCCTTTTTTTTATTGTATTATGGTTGTTTAGAACTTTTTAATTTCCTTGTTGGACATGGAAGATTTATTTTCAAGAACAATTTCTTGTAATTGAATATTTGGTGACTTGGTTTTCAACCCAAGTCACTCGGTTTGTGGAAACTTTTATTGTTCTAAAGCTTGTCATTATACTTTACTTACACAAATAACATAAATTGTATAGACTCAAATTGACCATATTGGTATTATGATGATTGGATCATTATAATAAAAGGCTGAGAATTCGATTCTCGCTTTGAAAGATCAATTGTTAAGTCAACTTGAGTTATTGAACTCAAAGTAGGGAATCTACCAAACCAATTGGTTATACCACTTATAAAGATTGTAAATGACATGAATATGAGTTCATCTCTTTAGCTTATAAAACTTGTCAATCTCGAAGCTAAGATTCGATGTCTTTACAATAAAGTCTATAGTAGATCAATTAAGGTCAAGTTGTGATACTTCAACCTCCCTCACGAGTATGAGTACAAAATTGTTTGTGGCTCATAAGGCTATCTTTAAAGAAAATAGTTGTATTTTTCTAAAGATAGAGTGGGAGAAAATAAGCCACAACGTAAAACTAGTTAGGAACTAGTGAGGAAACTAAAAGAAAATGTTCTTAGGTTAGACTCACGACTAGTGAGGAAACCAAAAGAAAGCGTTCTTAGGTAAATCCTTAGACTAGTGACAAGACCAAAAGAAAATGTTCTTGATATAGTAAGATTATGATCTATGAAGTGGAAGTACCTAGAAATTTTAAATTTCGTTTTTCTAAAGAGACTTATGAAACTATGTGGAATCTATGCACATGTATGATATATTTGGAGTTGTCCAATAAATCATCCCATAGACATGAAGATGTTTTATTTGAAGGTGTCTAATAATACATGAAAATGTCTGCAAAAGCTAAGTTATTGCATAACTATGCTTAGATCCAAATCATCAGTAAAATACCTCATAGTAGGTGTGTAAAATATACACAACAAGACCACATGTCCAAATAGGGATTTGGAATAAGATGTGTACATGACACAAGCCTATGGTATCTACCAGGAGGTTATGATGATCTTTTCTATTATGAGATATAAGAAGAGTTTCACTCGAATTGTCGAAAAGTCATGTATAAACATGAAATTCAGTGGGAGTTAGAGTCATGTATAGACATGAAGTTAAGTGGGAGTTAAAGTTATCATGTAAAGACATGAAGTTCAGTGGGAGAAATTGTTTTCCACGTGAATGACGTATCACTCATTGTGAGTGACATATTCGTGTTACCTTTTTGAAAGGAATGGTTGGATTTTAATGCTGGATGAAAGAGGGCAACAGGTACACTAAAATCAAAATCTATTGTGGAATAGAAGATTTTAATTTGGCATTTAGAAAAGTGTCTTATATCGATAAGATCTTTTATCTATTTCAACAAGTTAAATAGGTTATTTATGTTTATGAAAGTGGGATCACTATGAAAGGGTCATAGTCATCCACTGAACCTAAGAGTTGTTGATCACATGAGTACTAATGTTTCCGCCATTAGGCCTATCATGTATGCCATTACATACACGTACCCAAATGAATTGTATGCTGGGAGCATGACAAGCCTATAACAAATCAATCCACATGAGTGTCATTGGATAGGCTACTAGAAAATCCATAGGGTTCTCAAGGAGAACTAGGGATTCATTCTTGTGTTTGGTAGAGAAAATTTGGATATGTGGTAAGGGTTACACAAACCCAAATTTCCAAACTTATAAGTACTTATCGAAATCCTAGGCGTACTTTTGTTATACAAGAAGCGAATAACTAAAAGGATGATTGAAGAGTCGATCATTAGAAATTCAACAAATAAAGAACTAGTACATTATGATGAGGATAAGGGGGCTTACAAGTAGCTAATGGTAGATCCTTTCACCTAAATACCTATCAATTATCATGATAACGAGTGGGAGCATCTTTCAAGTTAAAGAGCCCAACACTAGATAGAGATCTAGACATGTAAATAAATGAATTCATGATCTTAGGAATAACGTTGAATGGAAGGAAAAGGCAATTCACAAGGTTGGAATAAATGAATACATGGTATATTCATTACCCAAACCTTTATTGCATTTAATAAGATCGTCATGAATTGTCATAGACGAAATAAGCTTTAGATTATATGATATGAAGCAATAACATTGTGTTGATTGTTCATATATGATAATCACATTTATCGGTTGAGTTTCTAAAACTTGTTTTGTGCTTTGTTATATCCAAATGGGTTGTAGAGACAATTTTGAACCCCATTAAAGTGGACTGTATTAACATAGCATTGGCCCCTAGTTGCTTATATGAGGTGACGTCTCCAAGTGACAAGAGTGTGATGCGATTGATGACAAGTTCAAGTGTCATAGAGTCATAAGGGATGACCAGTCGATCACATAGGCAGACTGTAAGGGACAAATTGTCGGGCAGTGACCGCTTATAGAGTTCTGGCAACTATTGTAGCCTGGTCGTGGCAAGAGCTACTATAGTATTCTTTTTGAGTCAATTCTTCGACTAAAGATTGTTCGCCTAAGGTGGCACAATTTCAGAGTGACTTTGATTTATACTCTACGACCTTCGTAACTGGGGTCAAATGGGCATCTTTTGGGTCATAATGAGATGTGGCTATGCAAAGGGAATAATGCAATAAGAATTGTCCACCCCTTGTTAGGGTTGTTTTAAAATCTCAAGGCCACTCGAGGAGGAGTAAGCAGAAAATGCGTGGCCACGCTCGGAAGGTATCTATGGTAGATAATTCCGGTCAGACAGTTACTCTCCAGATCGAAGAAAATACTCTTGATATGATCAAATGCAAGTACGACCTGCAAGACACCTTGCATTGAGTGGGAGATTGTAATAGGACAAGAGAATTGGTGACGCACACTTGTCTCGGACAAATGGGAGATTGTTGGAGTAAATGTCCTCAACAATAGTGCGATCACATAATTACATCTCAATAATAAGAATACAAAGGGATGATGAATATTATAGTCAACTGGTCAACATAAATCGGTAACGATTGGCTCAATAGATTTTGACGTTACTGTCGTATGACGGTGGTGATCAGTTGATCCCTTGAGGTCACACCTAAAGGACAATCCCCTAATCATGTACATTAATTAATTGTATAGTGATACAGATTAATTAATCCCTGAAATTGAACCAAGTTTATATTGTAAGTGAGAAATATATCTTATTGTAATATGATTAAATAAGATTCATTTTAGTAATTTTATTGTTATATTACTAAGAATGCATTATGTTTATGAAACATTTGAGATAAGAAAAATTGGTTGATTATAATTACAAATTGTTGTGAATTATATTAACCAAATATGAGATGACCCATTTTATTTACATGTAATTATAAAATGTGACTTAAAATGTTAAGTCTAATTTATTTGTTATGAAATTGCATTTAAATTGGTTAAATGCACATTTATAATAAACTAAAATTACATGTTACATGTCACATGTCACATAGACAAATGACAAAATGCAAAAATAAAATGGACACCCATTTTAAATGGGTGCACCGGTTTTGTGAGTTTAGTGGGCAGGATTTTAGTTTGTAATTTTCTTCTAATTAAGAATTAGACCAAATCATTACTACATAAACCTATACACTCAACCTTTCTTGTGAAGAACAAAATGAAAGTGACCACACACCCCACCATGGGCATGTGGCCGGTGCATATGTACAAAATAAGAGGGAATTTTTCCTACTTATAAGGCTCCATCCATCTCATTCAAAATCACTCATGCAAATTGCTTATCTCTCTATATTTTTCCTCCACCTTCTCACTAGAACTTCAGAAGTTCTAGAACTTGAAGTTCATATTTTCTAGTAACATTACTACTGTAGTAATAAGAGGTTATTAGATTATTTTAGACTACCACAATATACTAGTGTAGTATCTTTTAGTAGTGATTAAGGGTAGTCTTGGGTGCAACTTATTGGAGAGTTTGTAGTTTGAAACTTGGAATATCATCCTCATCATACTAGCTCAAGATCAATATTTAAAAGGAGTTCAAATATTGTGCCCATTTCACATAAGCAATGTAAGAAATTTTTCCTTACTTAATCTTTTGTTATGCATACAAAAGGTCCATATAGTTTAAGAGTAAACTATTAGTATTATGATATTAGAAATGTCTAATATTGGGTTTAAGAAACTTTGAGGCTACCCAAACCATAAAGGAATGAAAGAAGCTTCATGGATAGCCTCTCCCCCTTGTCTCCAAAATAATTAGAAGACAAGAATCACCACAACCAAAGCCGAGCCCTCTACTCAGTTGTACAACGGGGAGGAGCCACCATCTCTCCACCTATCCTCACTCTCGTCAGAGTCCTACCAGCAAAGTAGTCTTTAACTTAAGAGCTCGACACCAACTCAAGTAGAGCAGCTGCAGCCGCCCCTACCGGCAGGTTCCAACCTATCAGCTGTCTCGCCTTCTCCGAGTTGACCCTCATGGCTACCGACGGCCACTCCAAGCTCTCCTCTCCACACGGCAGACCAGAAATCATGCCATAATCCTCCAAGGTGACTCCGACCTCTCCAAAAGGCATATGGAAGGTCGAAGTCGTATCCCAGTAACGATCCAAGAAGGCCCGAATCAAGCAAAGGTTAGCCCGAATCTTCATCGCCCTAATCGCCTCCAGGATCAGACTAGCTCTACAAACGCTCCTCCTTCAATGAGAGTCTTCTCATCCTCGGTCAGCTTCTCGTACGCCTCCATCATGGTCGTACAACCAGAAAAGGACCTCATGTTCCCGGCTTCCTGCAATTTGAATCAGGAAAGTCAAGTTAGCATTTTATACTTCAAAAGAAGTGGCAATCGGATATGGAAAATGACAAAGTAAGCACAAAGGCTTACCATGCTCCGTGTCGTCCTTGAAGACAGATAGCTCTCCGCCGCCCAAATGAGATGTCGACCATCCCATTTCTCAGCGCACTCAAGTGCACCCGCCAGATGGTGTCCACCTCGACCTGTGGTAATCCTCCTCAGAACCTCGTCCTCGGCCATCCCGGCCTCCTGCGCCACCTCGGCTAGTATATCTTCTCCCACACGGGAAGAATAAGGATCAAGATCTATGTCTATGAGAGCTATCCCTTATGTAGAAGGAATGTCACCTGCACTTTTCAAATATGTCAAACGGTTCAAGCAAATCCTCAGCGGTTTCAAGCAATGGCAAGCACATTTTAAAAGCGTTTCAAGTCATTTGCAAGAAGCTTTCTGTACATTTTGACTGTTCTTTTTAAAATCCGACTACATATGTAGGGTAGGGGTCAACTCAAGTCTAAATGCAAAGCCTAATTTTGGGTTTGAGTCAAAAATTCGACAGCATTTTGCTATAATAGCGGTTTTACCTTTAAAAAGCGTCCTGCGGAGACCGTCACAAACTGAAAATATAATGCTACAACAAGTTCACCCAATACACAAGGGTTCCAGAACACCAAGTTTCATCCAAAATGAGTTACCCTAAGGGGATTTGCGAAGCCGTTTTCGATTCAGTGAGTATCCGTCTTATTTGTTCAAAACTCGACGAACACGAAAAACGAACACATGGCTATGTTCCTAACAAGGCCAACGGTTAATTTTTAATGTCAATTTCTATAATACAAATCAAGGGAGCAAGAACCCCTCAATTTTCGAGTTCTTTGGGGAAGGGAATCCTAATTTCAAAATCAAAATCAATCAAATATACACGATTAAAACGAAATTGGAATGCATACCTCGGTTTGTCATGGCTTATGGAGCAATTTGATCAAGATATCTGCAAGTTTGATTGAATTTTGAGAGAATGGTTCGAGTTTATGATGTTCGGATCAATGTAAGTACTTCCCTCTGTTCGCGTCTTTTATTAGATAGGGAGAAGCTCAGGAAGAAATGCAGCAATAGTTGCGCCTCTTCCAAAGGTCGCTGCTCTTGTTGCTCCCTTTCCCCAGCAATGTTTCGCCTAAATTTGAAAGTTGGTTACAAGTTCGTTACTTATGGGCCCAAGTCTTATGCGCCTCTTCCCCGACTTCTATTTTTCATGCTTTGGTTCGTTTTTAAGACCCGTGCCTCGGCAGGTTTCAGAACCGTCACGTCACCTCAGCAGAGACCCATTTTTCCGGATATACAATCCGTGGGCCCATTTTTTATCCTCAAGATATTTGATCGCCACAACCGAACAGATTCTCAGAACGATTCAATCCTAACAGAATCTTCTACATATCAAGTTTCAACACGTGTTTCCCTAACGAGAGTTCTATTGAAGACAGAGACATGCAGATTCTCACACCCAGCAGCTTGCCAGCTTCATTAGGCACCTTATCCAGCGGCTGGCGAGCCTCATTACCCACCTTATCCCCCAGCGGCTAGCGGGCCTTATTACGTATGACTTTCAGACGGCTGGCTAGCCTTATGACGCAACCTCAAGTCCAAGTAAGAAGATGCTCAAGTATGACTCCTTCTTATGGCTGGCGAGCGTTCATACGCAGTCTAATGGACTTTAAACGACCTCCCCGATAATCGACAGACCCTTAAATGTTCCCGACGACAGGTCCTTGGTTCAGACCCCTTGAACCGCCTCGCGTCGCCATAGTTGTCAGGTTGTAATCTTCGATTTACCTGATGGCAATACTTTGACTTTTGCCTTGTCCAAGCCTCACTCAAAGTGCGGGCTCTGTAAATACCTCGAATCTACACCTTCCGCCAACCACCCAGTGATGATTAGGCCGCATGTTTGGTACAACGAAACGATTTATGATAATTCGTAAGTTTATCGTCAAGTGATAGCTCAAACACTTGTGTCTACCCTTTGTTTGTCATCTACGTATTGATAAGGTTGTTTTGACAGTCATTAGAGTCATTTTGGAGTTCGGGTCAAAAACCGCTTCATTTTCTATAAACCGTCTTTTAAAACCGTGTCTGAACGCTCGAGAATATTCCGGATATTTTAATGTTTCAAAACTTATCCTTCTAGGTAAAGTATATCCATATTTTATTTAGAAGAGTATTCGAAATCTACCGCAATTCTCATAAAGAAAAGCGGAAATCTTTCTTTCAAAGTAGGAAACTGCTAGAGAAATGACGCAGCAGGAGCTGCGCCTCTTCCAAGAGTTGCAGTGCCTGCTGCGCCTCTTCCCCAGATCCGTTTTCCTGTTTCCAAAATATTCTCTAGAGATCTTTCCGCGTTCGAGTTATTTCAAAACTCTTCGGATTTCTCCCTATATAAGTATAGGTTCGTGCACACTTTCAAGGCACGCGAGGATTCCTCCCCTTCTTTCTCTCTCTTTGAATTCTAGACCTTGCTCTAAGCATTTTGACAACTACGTGCTTGATCAATCGACCACGTAAGCTCAGATCCTTCTGGGTACCTGTCACGTTATTGCATTCACCTACCAATTTGACCAACTCAACAATAATCAATCTTAATTAATCAATCGTTCCTCTTGCGAGGGTACTTTCTTTACATTCGAGTCGAGCTGTAGCTAAACATTAACTTTAGTTCATATCTCGTTTCATCAACATGTAAGTCTGAGGGTGTTTAATCCCGTGTTTTTATAGTATTGTATTTCATCTAATGTAAGATTCATGTCGGATTTATGTCAAAATTGTCTTCAAACCTTTTCTTTAGTCTTTCTTTTATATTATTTAGTTCTTGACTTAAATCCCTAATAATCGATATTAGTGGGTTTTTGTCATCTATCTAATTGTGTCTTTAGAGGTTAGATTTGTTCATATCAAATCTCTAGATTCGTCTTTGATATAATTAGTGTAATTAATATGACTTAAATAACTTAAATTCGACTTACAGATCATTAATAAACCGTAAATCACCAACGAACACTAACTGTTTACGATTCTGGCTGTGAAGAAACGCAAGGTATGATGCGTCTCTTCCATAGGACGCATGATCTGATGCGCATGTTCCAGGCTGGTTTCTGTCTCTCAACTTTCTATTTCGCTTTGATGTAGTTTAATTAGGTAATAAGACGACTATTATTCGTATTATCGCTGCTAATCTGATTCGTTTTAGTTTTATTAATTTTTTTCTTTATTTCAAGTAATCTTTTAAACATATTTCCAACATGAATCATGAAATCCATTGTAATCTTTGTTCTTTTGTAATTTATTTCATAATTATTGTATGATTTAATTACTTGTGTTCTCACATGCAATTGAATTTTAAAATCCCAATTCGACATAATTAACTGTTAACCTACATGTTCAACTCACATAATCTAAGCTCACATTCTAGGATTAAAACGTGGATGTTGCATTGCATGCATATAACCGACAACACATCAATAACAGAAGAGTTTCACTAATCATTAGTAGAGGCCGCTATCGAGGCGGGCGGGATTAAGTGTTCGATAAAACGAACTTCTTAATACGTACCCTCACCCCTTACTTAGATCTCCGTGAAAATCAGTGTTCATTGGCATCCACGAGAGTCATTCTAGATATAGAATACTAAGGGTAACGAGTTCTTAGTGTTCATGTCATTCCTTTGTCTCTTGACATGACATAAAGTATTCCAACGGTTCCAACTTCCCACAATAGTTGATGGCGACTCCACAAATGCGTGTTTTCACGCTTGTCCCTCGTTTCTCCAGCTGTGATATCCCGTGCACCACAGCTTGGAAAAGATCGCGAAACCCGTGTATCACAGGCCTCTATTTCTCATCGTCACCAAACATAAACCATTAACTCATCTCCTTACCTTTCATTTTTCAGAAAACACAACCTCTTCAGCTCCCTCATCTCTCCCAACAGAACCCTAAACCCCATTGTTACACCTAAAGCTCTCAAACTTCAAACCCACACAACTCTCTCATCTCTTACTTGTTTTCATTAGTTCTTAACTAGTTCTTCCCCTTTCCTTGTGCTCTATCTTACAAGGTAAGAAAGGTGCAAGATTTATCCTATCTCTTTTTCCCATCTTTTGCAAATGTGAGTTTTACTCATCTTTTTATGACGAAATTGCAGGAGGAGATCTACAAGATCTGAACAAATATTAATTTTTAACTTAAGAGGAGCTAGAGGATTGAAGAGATAAGGTAATGTTGATGAATTAGTCGATATCACATTTTATGTGTTTTGTATGTGTTTTAGGGTAGCATTTATGAGAAAGACGCGTTTTATATTAGCAATTAACATGAATTGATGTTGTTACATGTTGAAATATCGATTTATGTTTCATATATATTCTTATGGTGAAAGTTAGTGTTTGTTGTGCTAATCTTCCTTTTAATTGTATGAAAAAGCTATAAAGACACTAATGACGGTTTAATTCATGTATGTTGGATGTGTTGATGCCCATATGTTGTGTGGAATGTTGATTAGTGATGGCTTATCTTTATGTTTGTCAATGGGTTTGAGTTTTGGAGGATTTAAGTTGAGAAATTGCCGAAAACCGGATACAGTGACTCTTAGCCGTCCGACCTGCCGCCAGTCTAGCCGACTGGCTAAGATCCTGTTGTATCTAATTCGTGCAATTTCTGTATCGTGGCTCCCAGCCTGTCGACCTGCCGCCTTCCGACCGGATGGGAACCCTCCCTTGTCTTATTTCGTGTGGAAGCATGATTTGAGGCGGTCTCCCAGCCGGCCGACCGGATGGGGACCCCCTCATCTCCTCGAAATTTTGAAGTGTGCTTGGTTCTTAGCCAGCCGGCCTAGTCGTCCGGCTAGGAACCCCCGGTAGCCCTTTTTTTGCTTCTCTTATATAAATTCATATAAATTTTGGTGGCCTTTGTTCTTAGCCGGCCGACCAACCGCCATTCTAGCCGACGGGCAAAGAACCCGTGAAGCCCTTCTTTTGCTTCTCTCATATAAATTCATATGTTACTGTTTATATGGTTAGTTTATGTTATAATCTTATGAATTGACCTTGAATATTTGTATAAGGACCATATTGTATCTCACATGACTTATTCACATGCTTAGTGACGGTTTTAGAAGTTCAACTCATTTGAGCCATTTATGCCTTGAGTACATGGTGAGTCTTGGTTGTTGGATTATATTGAGCTCTCATTTCTCGTTTGTACCCTTATACTTGTTAGACTTTATGTCGGAGCCATTGAGGTACATTCTGTGATATGTTAGTGGGATATGACTACGTTGTTGGGAGGCAAACGCATAACGTTGATCGACCCGACCGTCAAATTTCGTATCCTTGCGAGGTGGTGTCATTGCATGTAGCGTACTAGCTTAACCTTTGTTTGATGTCTCATTTTTGTTGGACGTACTGCCTGAGTATGAGTGCTTATTATTGTGACAACTTTTCTCATTGGTCGTACTGCCGGGATTGGTATGCTCATTCTCTGTCCGCCTCTGCCGTTGGCCGTACTTTCGGATTTTGGGTACTCTATTTCCGTTCTGTTGACCGAGTCTTGGATGTGTGCACGTCTAGCCACATGTCAAATTGGGTACACGTCTTGTCCCGACATTCTGGCCAGATTTAGACTTGGACCGTACTATTATCGTAGTCCTACCGGAGGATTAGAGTTTAGAACCGTCTTGTCATGCTACGTGCAGATGCTAGTGTGTTTCACTTACCGTTAGAGTGTGTTTTCCTTTCATGATGATTGGTTGGATGTGTAATGGATGTTTAATTACTTTACACGTTGTGCTTAATTTAATTTTCGTAATTTTCCGTACTTTTTACGTTAGAGTGTGTTTGCCTTTCATGATGATAGTGCTTTATTATTCTTTTGAGACGATGTATTTACTTTAAACCTTATCTTAATAAGTGTTATTTCATTATGGTGTATTTGATATTTACTACCTTGGGCAGCCGAGATGGTAGCTCCCTTGTTTACTGAGGAAGGCCTTAGTAAGGTTGTTTGGTAGATGCAGCTGTTACATCAATGCCCCTTATTACTTCAATTATAAGCAAATAACAAATAGCACAAGGGAAACAAAGACAATAAAAATCCAAGCTAATTTGGTCTAACCTATACGCCTCTACTGCAAATTAACCACTCCTTCCAACCAAATTAGCAAGGTGCCCACAACAACGCACCGCGGTTCTCCACACCATAGCGACTATCCTACCCATCCGACCTTCTATGTCTCCCTTCTTATGTTGCCAACACCATAAATATGCAATAGTAGCTCAAGGGGTTCGGATTTTCTTTTTTTGATATTTTTTTTCCAAAATAACACACCAAAATCTACGGGTTACCTCCCGGCGTTTTTGTTTTACGTCGTTGCTTCGATATGTCGCGGAGTGGTAAATTACAAGACTTAAGAGAGAACTTGAGATATACCTGACGAAGGCAAGATGACCCATGAGACTAACGATAAAATCAAACACCTGGGGGGTCATGACCTTTTACCTTCTCCTTCATGAACCACTTATCATAAAAAGCTCTGATCTTACCTTGATTAGTTTTCACATCTTTCCGACTAGCTCACAATAACTTGCACTTCAGTGGCTTGGTGGTGGGTACCTGCAAAGTCTCACAAGTTTTTCTCGGAAGTGGTGGCTTCCGGCTCTTCATAAGAGTGGGGTTAGTAGCAATGACACACAAAGAATAAACCACAAAATTAATTGAATTAGGTGGATTAAATTCAAAATTTTCCACCATCCCATTAAACTCCACAGTCAAGGAACCTTTTGGAACATCAATCCGAGTTCCTGCAATCTTCAAGAAAGGTTGACCCAATAAAATTGGGATAGCATTGCCTCTTGTGCTGTAACACCCCAACCCAAACCCTGGGCCGGGAGCGGTCACTCTTGAGAGCTCGCCAGGCTGTGTAAATGGCCCACAAATCAACATGGGTCTTTTCCAGCGCATTTTGGCCTCACTCATGCGCATTCCGGGAAACTTTTCAGGAGGTGACCCATCCTAAGACTACTCTCAGCCAAGCACGCTTAGCTGTGGATTTCTTTTTGCATGGATATCCTGAAAAGAAAGTGCACTTTGTTGATACGAGTAGTACTTTCAATCCCTTTAAGAACTAGTCATTAAGCTTATCAATGGACCTCTTCACCTAACGTGGGGTGTTACCATCACCCTCACTTGAAGAACGCAGCACAACGTCCTTGTTGCAAATGGGAGCATAACCGCTAACACATAATCCTCCTCCGCTAGGTGGGTGATCATAATGGAGCGTATCACAACTGCCTCCAGGACCGTATAACAACTGCCTCCATCACCACAAGGTCGCAGGGTTGCTCTGATACCAATTGTAACACCCCGGCCCAAACCCTGGGCTAGGAACGGTCACTCTTGATAGCTCGACAGGCTGTGTACATGGCCCAAAGATTAACACGGGTCTTTTCAGCGCATTTTGGCCTCACTCATGCGCATCCCGGGAGTTTTCCTAGGAGGTCACCCATCCTAAGACTACTCTCAACCAAGCACGCTTAACTATGGAGTTCTTTTTGCATGGATAACCAGAAAAGAAAGTGCATTTTGTTGATATGAGTGGTACTTTCAATCCCTTTAAGCACTAGTCATTAATCTTATCAATGGACCTCTTCACCTAACGTAGGGTGTTACATGCGCCATATCCAAAACATAGAAATATGCTGGGAAAACCAGCTGATCTACCTTAACCATGACATTTTATACTACACGCCTATGGTAAACACTAGACCGATTAGCAAGTTGAACCACCATCTTAGTGTTCTTTAATGGACCAAACTTTAATGACTTATAAACATGAAAAGGGAGACATTTATTGACGCCCCTATATCTAACATGGCTCTTTCGAACCGTGTATCACTTATGGTACAACGTATGGTGAACACAATAGGATCACCACACTTTGGGGGGGGGGGGGGGGGGTTACTCCTTAACAAAGCTGACACAAACTCACTAGCTTTACCCTTACGCTTTTTCAAATTCTGTTCCTTTTAATTTCTTTTAATTGTAAAATTTCTTTTTAAGAACTTGGCATACCTAGGAACACTTTTAAGCAAGTCAAGTAAGGGAATATTTACCTCGCATTTACGAACGGTCTCGTAAATATCAGTGGAAAGCTTCTTCTTCCTTATGTTCTTCAAAGCGTCGGGAAATGGTGGTAATGACTCATATATAGGAAAAGATGGTGTCATCTCCTTGGAGCTAGGTGCATCCTCTTTTTGTTCATCACCAAGTAGCTTGTCATTATCAACCACTAGCTCCTCTTCTTCTTGAATGGTCACCACCTTAGGCTTAGCATTTGGCTTTTAAACTTAACCATTTTCCTACTATTCCTCAATGATACGACACTCACATTCTCCCTAGGATTTAGAACTGTTTGAGATGGTAAAGCAACCGATTGTTTAGCTTCCAAATGACCCACAAAAGTAGCTAATTGACTCACTTGATTCTCAAGATTCTTAAAATTCTGCTTATTTTCCGCTCTATCTTGAGTAACACTGGTAAGAGCCAGAATCATGTCCTCTGTGGACATAGTGGAATTTGGTGTAGCTTGTGGTGGAGTTTGAGAATTTGCCCAACAGAAGTTGGGGTGAAATTTACAACCTTCATTATAAATCTAATAGTATGGATCCCATTTCTTGTTATTTGGAGCACTATACCATAAACCATTTACCTCCTCAATACCTCCCTCTTGTATTTGAGGACAAAGATCACTAGGGTGGCCCTCTCTGGAGAAAATACCACAAACAATAGCTAGTTTACGTCCCATGAAATCTTGAACCAAGGAGCTTAAACTATCAACTTTATCTTCCGAGTTTGAATTAGAACCCATGGCACTAACCCCCCCCCCCCCCACGTGAAGGTTTTCTCTGATATTGAATTAGAATCTAATGATGTTTCTTCAAAATGTATCATGCGACTGTCCTCTTCGACGAGTTCGCCACAAAAATACAAAATCAAGTCTTATTCCGAGTAACCATGATAAGGACAAGTAGAGGAAAGTTGCTTGAACCTCTCAAAGAAGTCATACATTGTCTCGCCTTCCTGCTGCTCGACATTGCTTATGGCTCTCTTCAAGTGCGTTGATCGCTATGGGGTAAATTATTTTTCTATGAACACCTTCTTCATTGCCACCCAAGTAGTGATACTTCCAGGTGGAAGATAGTACAGCCAATCCTTTGCGTTCCCCTTTAATGAGAAGTGGAAAGCTCGCAACTATAGCTTCTCATCAGTGACACTAGAGGGTTTCATGCTCGTAAAACCCGTATGAAAATCCGTAAGATGCTTGTTCGGATCCTCAATACTTATCCCATAAATTGAGGTAAAAGATGTATCAACCCCGACTTTAACTCGAACGTAACACCATAATCTAGAGCTGGGAATGTGATGCATATTGGTTGGGCAATAAGGTCCGGAGCAGTAAGCTCCCTCAAGGTGCGAGTCTCTCTCGCCTTAATTATCGTAGTATCTGAGTCAGAATGTGTATATTCCTCGGAATCTAGGTGATAAAAAACAACTAACGTACTATCTTTGATTTTCCTTAACCTGAAAAGTGTATGTTTGATCTCTGAGTCGTAAGGCTCGAGTGGTTTGTTTTTAGCACGAGTATTAGGCATAAACATACTAATATTAAACTAAATTAAAACAAACAAATTAACTAACTAACTAACTAAAGATTCTATACTATAAAGACAAAAATAAAATATTGCCTTCCCCGGCAACGACGCCAAAATTTGGTGAACCGAAGTTGTATGCTCCCAAAGATGAATAATAAAGTCCTATTACCTTAAAGTATATAGTAGAGATAAGTGGGGGTGCCAAATCCTTAGGGAAGGCGATGTAGTAAAACTGTAATTAATAATATATTGTAAAGTAACAATAAGAATGGGGGGTTATGATTGATTAACTAATGACTAATAAATAATAAATAAGTAAATAAGAAGAATTCAGATGATTAAAGGTCTCGAGTCAAGGTTTATCCACTAAATAATTAACAACTGATCATCGACCACTACTCCCAATTATCCCTTGAGTATCCCGTTGTAAAACAAGAGTTTTAATTGTTCCTTTGATAATATTACTCAGTTCGAACGCAAGACTAAGCAACCTAATTAATGAATAATCTAATCCAAGCGTCTAGATTTAATTCACTAAAAGCATAAACGAATAGAACAATCAACGGAAATAACGACCTTTAACACACACGGTTATCAACTCGAATTATATATTTATTCCCCCTTTTACCCAACTACGATGAAACACATACAAATAATTGGATTAAAGGCTGCAACTTTATCGAATGAATTGAACAATTACGGATTCAAACATATAGATTTGCAATAGAGTGTAAGATGAAATAATTAATTGGCCAAATCAAATAAACATACAACAATCATATACTCCCTCCCATCCAAACCAAAGGTTACACTAACCTTATTTGGACAATCCAAACCAAACTACCCATTCATTTTCGGGTAACAAATAAGACCAACTACTCCTCATTTACTCTATATATTTACACAATATGTCATTACCCCACCTACCCAACTAACATTAAATACTCAAGTGGTCCTACTTTCATTCCAATACTACCCTTCCTTTTTCTATATTTTCTTAAAACTTGTGCTCCCTCTCATGTAACATTTGGTTTGGATGGGAGGGAGTATTAAGAATGGAGAATAAATAATACCCAAGTAATAAAATATAGGATTAATACAGTCTCACAATTATTTAATAAGTATATTAAAAGTACCTTGAATCGAGAAGGGAGGATTCATTCCTCATATTTTGCATTATAGAGAGAAAAATATGGTTCTTGTCTTTTCCTACAATTACACTTATTGAATAATGAATAATAGATGGAATAATAACACGTTTTTCTCTCTATAATGCAAAATATGAGGCAATAAGATTCGTAGTTTCCCCCGAGGTACTTCTTGTGGGAGGGATGGGTTCCATGCCCAACACATTATGGACTGCTTGAGTGGCGCTGCTGTGGCTATCTCTGATGATCTGATCGCTTCTATTACTAGGGTGGTCAATCTTTTTCTAGAGGGCAGATGCCCACTAGCTCCTGGTGAGTACATTGCTAGCGCTCCGCTCACGCCGCTTGTTAAACCTGGTGGTGGTGTTCGTCCTAATGCTGGTGGCACTGTCTGGAGACGTCTTGTTTCTAAGGTAGGTGCTTGTTTGGTTGGTTCTTCTTTGTGTTCTTATTTTTATGGTCTTCAGTTGGGGGTTGGGGTGTCCGGTGGAGGAGAGGCTGTCTTGCATGCCTTGAATCGGTTCATCGAAGCTCGTGGTGGGGATGTGGGGTTTTCTATGTTGCTGGTTGATTTTCATAATGCTTTCAACCTTGTTGATCGGGTTACCATGCTTCTGGAAGTTCGCCGTCGTTGACCGATTCTTTCCCGTTGGGTGGAGTTCTGTTACTCTCGTCATGCCCGTCTTTTTTATGGGGAACATTGTTTGTGGTCTTGTCAGGGAGTCCAGCAGGGTGATCCTTTGGGCCCCTTGCTTTTCGCTTTAGTTTTGCATCCCTTGGTGTGCAAGATACGGGACTCTTTTGATTTGAGTTTGCAGGCTTGGTACTTGGATGATGGCACCATTGTTGGGGATACTTTGGAGGTGTGGAAGGTGTTGGATTTGATTATGGCAGATGGTCCTTAGTTTGGTCTCCATCTAAATGTCGCTAAGACTGAGGTTTTTTGGCCTACTGAGGATCCCTGGAGTCGCCTTCCTGGTGTTTTCCCTCCTTCTATTGCCCGGCTTTTGCGTGGTGTCTCTGTTTTAGGTGGGCGTGTCAGTACTTGCTCTAGTTTTGGCAGTGAGCTTGTAGCGAAGAGAGTGACTAAGACCATCGAGCTTATGGATTTGGTTGCTAGGATTGAGGACCCGCAATGTGAGTTGCTTCTACTTCGCGCTTGTACTGGTATTTCTAAGCTCTACTTTACCCTCCGTACATGTTCGCCGAGAGTCTTTGGGTCTGTTCATCTTCGTTTTGATGCAGCACTTCGTTCTAGCTTGGAACGCATTGTCACCGCGTCTGGGCCAGGTTTTGGGGATTGGCAGTGGCGCCTTGCCACTTTCCCTTTTCATCTTGGTGGTCTAGGGGTTTATGCTGCGGGGGATGTTTTGTACTATGCTTTTTTGGCATCCCGTTTGCAGTCTGCTGCTTTGCAAGCTAAGTTACTACGGCCTTCTGGTATTGTGGATGCTGGTCCTACTTTTGATGATGCCTTGCAGGTGTTTTCGGAGACTACAGGTTCTACTTTATTACGTGATCCTAGTGAAATCGCTGCCCCTACACTTATGAAAAAATTGGCAGATATATATTTTGCGAGGATTGCTGCTACTGCAGAATCTGTTTACTCTTTGACACCGCGTCAGCTTGCATTGTGGAAGTCCCAGCTTGGTGCCCACTCCTCTGATTGGTTGCGTGCGGTTCCTATCTCTGGGTTGGGCCAGACTATGAACGGGAGGACTTACCGTAGTGTGCTGGGATATCGTCTGGGTGTTCCTTTATTCGTGGTATCTAGGCCTTGTCCTGCTTGCTCTCGGGTTTTTGTTGATGATATTTACGGGGACCACGCTGTTTCTTGTACTGGCACTGTGGGTGTTAAGCATCGGCATAACCTCGTCCGTGACACCTTATTCGACATCTGCTATAGATCTGGTATTTCTACGGGTAAGGAGGTGGATATCGGTTTAGTTGACGGACAGGGCGGCTCTCTTCGTCCTGCGGATTTGCTGCTCTATTCTTGGGACAGAGGACGTGACGTGTGTGTTGATTTGACTGGGTCCTCTCCCTTGACACAGACTGGGATGACCGATTTTGTGCCGGGACGGATTGTTACTGATGCTGCGCAGCGCAAGTGTGCTAAGTATAGGGAGTTGTGCGGGGCTGCTGGTTACGGTTTCCTACCCTTCTCTTTCTCTTCGCTTGGGGAGTTGGGTTCGGATGCTGTTGACTTGCTGAAGCGGATCCAGAAATTCTCGGTATCTCAGGATGCTGGGGCTCGGGTGGCCGCTTATATCTTTACTAGACTTAGTTTTTCTATAGCTACGGGGGTGGGGGCCCAGATTGTCTCTCGGCTCCCCACCAATTTCTTGTAAACTTTTCATTTTATACTAATGAAAGCTGCGCGCATCTTATAATAAAAAAAAAAAAAAAAAAAAAAAAAAAAAAAAAAAAAAAAAAAAAAAAAAAAAAAAAAAAAAAAAAAAAAATAATAATAATAATAATAATAATAATAATAATAATAATAATAATAATACTAATAATAATACTAATAATAATACTAATAATAATTAATAATAATAATAATAATAATAATAATAATAATAATAATAATAATAATAATAATAATAATAATAATAATAATAATAATAATAAGGGTAAATTGATAACTTATACCTTCTATAATACACTTTTTCAAATCTTATACCTAAAATAGTTTTCTTTCAAAACTTATACCGCAAATCCTATTTTCTTCCTAACTTAATACCACATCTCAAAAAAAGACATGAATGGACGGTTTTGACCTTACTAATTAAGTCATTACCACCCTCATCCACCACATAAACCCCACCACCACCGCCATTACCACAAGCCACCTCCTTCTCCCTGTCGGCACTACCACCGGTGGCGGGCTGCCACCACAGTTGTCGTCCCGCCGGTGGATGCTCATAAAGCCACCCCATTAAACACCTACAACCTCTCCAATTCAAACCAAAACCCACAATAACATCCACCCACACCAAACCCCAAGCTCACAACTCCCACCTACACCGCACCACCGTCACAGCCTTTAACTACACACCATCCACGCCTCACCGTTGTCCCATAAAAAATCCACCAAGCCAAAACTTATAACACGATTATCACCATATAAAAAACAAATTCCATCACTTGAAACCCCCAGTGCCACCCTTTAAAAATGAGGCTTGGGGTTTTGGGTGGGGTGGAGGAATTTTCAGTGGCAGTGGAAGGTTTTCATGGGTAGATAATAGGGGTGGTGGTTAGGGTTTGGGGGTCCAACAGGATATGAGGTGGCGCTTAAAGGGATGCCGTTGGGAGGAAATGTGGGGCAGCGACGATGGCGGGAGAGCACTAGCGGCGTCAATCTTACACCGATGGTGGTGCCGACGGAGGGAGGAGGTGAATGGTGTTGATGACGATGGGCTGTATGTGGTGGATGTATGGGGCTATTGGGTTAATATGGTTGGTAAAGGGTGGTAATGGGTAATTAGTAAGGGTAAAGTGGCCAATTCCTGAAATTTGGTACTAAGTATGAAAGAAATGAAGGTTTTCCTTATAAGTTATGAAAGAAAACTATTTTAGGTATAAGATTTGAAAAAGTGTAATATAGAAGGTATAAGTTATCAATTTACCCTAATAATAATAATAATAAAGTTAAGCAAAATTGACTAGAGTTAAGTCAAGTTTAGTGAAGTTTAGATTTTTAAGTTCAGTTTTCAGTCAGTCCTCCTTCCATAACACAATAATACATGTAGCACAACTCCTCAACTGTTGTACACCTCATTAGTCTCTCTTATTTCCGTTTTGATAACGTAAAGCTAACATCATTCTCGTTAATTCCTTTCACTTTGGGAGATTGTTGCTAATGAAGATAGATTTGAGTTCATCACCTTCATCGTCAAACACGGGTTAATAACTCGGCCAACCACCGATGGCAACCATTTCCTAGGCAAGTGGAAAAATTTAACCATTTTCGAAGACGAAGATATGAAGCTTTCTAATCCCAAAACTCAAGACATACAACAAGAAAGGCGGATTGCACCTTTGTGCCTAACCAACAATTGGTTTACTTGAGCGACATCGAGGGGATACCTTTCCCTTTAGGATAACAACTTGACTCCGATGGAGAATGTGACAAACTACATGTTGTAGTAATTTGTCACACAATTGTAGTAAAGGAAAAGTTCAAGTATTAAGGTCAGTAAATAAAAGTTCACATCCTATAAACTTATGTTAGTTTAAATCTTATAGATTCAAAAACTTTATAACAGTTACGATTCTAAAAATTTCTTTCAGAAATTAAGATCTTAGAAATTCAATTAAATTGGGAGAGTTTGTTTAAGTTACGTTGAAAAGAACATTTGTTTTGCTATGGCTACAAACAAAGTATAGAGTGGAAACTAAAGATTGTGTTAACTTTTGACAAGTCTGGATGAGAGCATAGTGGTTGGGTCCATGGTTCAAAATAAAGTAAGGGAAGACTTTGAGCTTTAAGTATGCAGTATCTTTTTATGTATGATAGAGGTAGCAAGTTGGATGAATAATACCGGAGCATGCAGTTTTGGAATTGATTAATAGTTTCATTCCATGACTCAATATCTGTAAATCTGTAATAATATATAGGAAAAATTACAAATAACCACCATATACTTGCGTATTTTTACAAATAACCACCATGTATTTACGTTTTTACAAATAACCCCCACTCTTTCATGTATACTCCCCAATCACCACCGTATATTTGACCCGAGACTCGTTTTTCATATTTTCCGACTCTTTAAGTAATGATTTATCATAAATACCCATATTACCCTCGTCGACTTAAACAATACTAATATCCTTATTCCTATATCCCCTAAACCCTAAATCCCCAAATAATGTTAGCTCTTCAATCCAATCTCCCTATTCCTCTTTCTCTTTCTGTTAAATCAGATGAAGAAGATAAATGATTGAGATCGGAACGAGGGGTCTGGATTTATCTTGAGAGCCACCAAAACCAACGACGCAGTGATGTCATTTCACCATATCGAGAGTGATAACTCGGGTTATGCCGGTGATTTGCACTGTCGTCGATGTAGTAGCAGCCATGGCGGTCGTCGCCATTGTTATAATTTCAGAGGTGTGCGGTGTTCGCACAAGTACGATACCACCATGGGCCCACTCGTGCAAGGAACACGAGAGATCATGGGTGGTTCACTTCGGGTTCAAGAGCCGTCCCCGTCTTCGTCAAGCGCCGCGCACGAGAAGGTTATGGCCACCACCGTAGTGGCGCAAGAACATTTTCTTCGACAAACCCAGCAGATTTCTCAATTGATTGACACAAATTTGGCCACTTCAATCAAATTAATTACATTTTGATGGATGTTCATTATACTGATAGCATTGATCTAATCAAAACTAAATTTTCATAAATTGTACTAATTAATTCTCAACCAAAGTTTTCATTTCCATAATTATTTGGGATTGTTGTCTTGTTGATGAAAGTATGTTGAAATGTTGAATTATTAGGGATTGTTTAAGTGGAGAAGGCCAAGAGGGTAATATGGGTATTTCAGATTAATTGTTACTTAAAGAGTCGGAAAATATGAAAAACGAGTCTCGGGTCAAATATACGGTGGTGATTGGGGAGTATACATGAAAGAGTGGGGGTTATTTGTAAAAACGTAAATACATGGTGGTTATTTGTAAAAATACGCAAGTACATGGTGGTTATTTGTAATTTTTCCTAATATATATTCACTTTCATATTTTTTCAGCGGATTTACTATATCACGCCCCTGTTTTACTTGTTACGCTCTCTATTTTGTTTTTTTATTACAAATTTGCTCCTGACTTTTATTCTTTTATTTTGTTACAATTAAAATATCGTTTGATCGTAAATGAGTTTCGGCGACCATTTTTAATATAATTAACATAACGCGTTCAGTTTCAATAGGAATAGCTATATTACGTCCGTATTTTAAACACTAATTTCATTCATACAACAATCCTAATTTAAAGTACATACTTTCGTCAAACGCTCTCACTTAACGATATTAATAACACGAACAATAATAATAACGATTTAAATTTGGACAAAAATGTTGATAGAACGAAAAAGCTTTAAACAACCATAACTTTGTGCTCGAGTGTTCGTTTTGGACGATTTTTATTTTCAAATCGCTTATCTCGACAAGACAAATGCAATGGAAAAAAAAATTACGTAGCGAGGTCTTGTT
This sequence comes from Heliosperma pusillum, assembly GCA_022085475.1. NCBI lineage: Eukaryota > Viridiplantae > Streptophyta > Magnoliopsida > Caryophyllales > Caryophyllaceae > Heliosperma > Heliosperma pusillum. The sequence goes on along the minus strand of JAIUZE010007485.1, from coordinate 10,730 downwards.
GTTTACACGACCCGGCCTAGGCGCTGTCGTGTGATTTAAACGACCCAGCCTAGGCCATGTCGTGTGATCTACACGACCGCGCCTAGGCCAGGTCGTGTAAACCACACGGCAGCGCCTAGGTCGGTCGTATGGACCACACGACCTGGGCATGTAAAAAAAATTTCATTGCATTTGTCTCGTCGAGATAAGCGATTTGAAAAAAAAATTATCCAAAACAAACACCCCAGCGCTAAGTTATGCCCCGTTTAGCAGTCAATATTTTTTGCTCGATTTAAATCGTTATTATTTATCGTTCGTGTTATTAATATCGTCAAGTACTCAAGTGAAAACATTGGCGGAAAGTATGTTATTTTAGGATCGTTATATGAATGAAATTAGTTATTTTTAAAATATAGGTCGTAATATAACAATTCAAAATTGAAAATGACGTATTTGAAAGATTGTCATACGAGTTAAATTGATTATATTAAAATTTGTCGCCAAACTCATTCTCAATAAACGATATTTTAATTTTAATAAAATACTCCCTCCCATCCAAATCAAATGTTACACTTACCTTATTTGGACCAACCAAACCAAACTACCCATTTCTTTTTGGGTAACAAATAAGACCAACTACTCCTCATTTACCCTATATATTTACACAATATGCCATTACCCCACCCACCCAACTAACATTAAATATTCAAGTGGTCTTACTTCCATTCTCATACTACCCTTACCTTTTCAATGTTTTCTTAAAACTTGTGCTCAGTCACATGTAACCTTTGGTTTGGATGTGTGAGGGAGTAAATAATAAAGCAAGGGGTAAATTTGGAAAGAAAAATAAAATAGGTGGCGTATAATTACTAAAAGAGGGAGCGTGATATATGAAATCTCGTTTTCAGTCACTCCTCCTTCCCTAACACAATAATACCTGCAGCACTCCTCATCAACTGCTGCACACCTCATCACTCTCTCTTCTTCCCTTTTGGGTAACGTAAAGCTAACGCTATTCTCTTTAATACCATCTATACTTAACCTCTTTTCCCTCCTTTAACCTTCTCATTATTTCTCCTCTTCATAAACAACCTTAATCTTAGATTGTGATATCTAAAATCATAACAACTATAACAACTATAGCTAAGATAGATAAGTTCAAAATGAATTAGGGTTGGATATAATTATTTAATTACATACTTTGCTACTAAAACTCCCTTCATATACATACCAAGTATCTCATTCAGTCATCTTGTAAAGTGAAATTAGTTAAGAAGTCATGAGAAATAGGGGAAAAGGAGAGCTTGAAGAATATTATAAGAATGGTGGGGGAATAGATGGGTATGGTGAAGTTTATGTAGATTTCCCATGCAAGAAACACCCATCTTCATCATCAACTTCAAGAGGCGGTATTTGTGCATTTTGTCTAACTGATAGATTATATCAGTTTGTTTGTCCACAATGTGGGGAGCAAAGACTTTCCTCTCCTTGTTCTTGTTCTTGTACTACTAATACTAGTACTGATTTATTCTCCTCAAATAACCCTAATTCTTCATCCTTTGCCGATGTCGGAAATGTCGGAAGGATCTCCTTTTTGCTTGAGAATGACAAGGTTATTAACAACTATGCAGCAGATGTTCCGATCGCAAAACCCAAAATAGAGCACAGATTATCTTCTTCGAATTTGGATGATTATGCCACTTTGAGAAGAAGCAATAGTACTTGTGTGGGTTTGGGTTATAATTTGAATCCTACTACAGTAGATAGAAAAGAATCCAAAGACATCTTTTGGAAAATAGGAAGGTTATTTAGGAAAAAAAGAGACAAAACCAACAGCAATAATAATAATAATAATGATGAGGAAACCATTAATAATTCTGAGTGCAACGGGGTATCAAGATCAAGATCACTTTGCAGTTTTAGAGGGTTTTATGATACTGAAGAAACTGGGAATTTACCTGTTTCAACATCAGCTGCAAGAGCTTCAAGTGTGAGTACTGGTAATTTCTATGCAAATTCAGCTAAAATGAGCTGTTTTAGTGAATCTGAAGCAAGATTTAGCAACTTTGATTACTTTGATGCAAATGGGTTTAACAAGAACAATTATAATAATTACAATAATAATAATAATAATAATAATAATAATAATAATAATAATAATAATAATAATAATAATAATAATAATAATATTTACTCATTAAAGGAGAGTGAATTCATGAGCTGTGATGATCCAGCGTATATAGATCTGAAACTTGAGGGGATGTCATCATCAACATCGGATCATCATCATGATGATGCAAAAAGGGCGCCTGATTTAGCAGCGATGAGGAGAAGTGGGCTTGGAATGTCAACAAAGGAGTTCGGTTATCGAGGTCGTAATCATGAGCATGAAATGTTGAGGAGCGGTTCATGTAGAAGAAGTAGTGTTACTGAGAGGGAGTTGAGAAAGTGCAGGAAATCTTCCAAAGTTTGGAGCTGGTTTTTTAAGCATCAATCTTCTTCTTCTTCTGCAAATCATGATCATCAATTTCAATAATTTCTCTTTATGTAAACTTCTTTTTATTTTATATTCTTCTCCTTTAATTTGACGTTGATTTCTTAGTTATCATTTCTTGTTGCTTTGTCTAGGAGTAATTAATTAACCTATTAAATGCTAACGACACTACATTAACAATCATATGGTATTTGAGGTATTTCATTTCCTTATGAATGCTTGTGTCACATATAACCTTGAGGATAGCAATATTCATTTGGGTGAATAGGTCACTATATATATTTAAAAATTCCTCTACCATATTCACTAATTGTTGTGAACCAGCAATTAGACCATCCCCAAGTAAGGTCATGAGGGAGGTCGTGACCTTGTTGGGTCACCTTAATCACAAATTAAAGACCAAATTAACATTACCTTGTATGATCTATGACCTCAAAGAGGTCATCGTCAACCCATGACCTTGGTGACCTTATAGGTGGCATTTTCTGATTGGTTGTTTGGTTTGAGTAAGGTAGAAAATGTGGGAAATTAAATGATTGGAAAGGTTGGAAAGTAAAAAATGATTACATTGGTGACCTAGATCATGACTTTTTGCTTGATAGGATGTAAATGGGTCAAGATAATTATAGGGTTGATTAAGAGTAAAAATGGATGGTGACTTAGTTAGTGTGACTCTTGCTTGGGGATGGTCTTAGCGGAGAAAGTAATTCATCTAAATACTTTTTTTTTATTTAGATAAGCATAATATGTCACGTCGTAGTTATAAATTATACTCTCAACAGCCTAATTAAATTAAAAAAGCTCTTACCATTTAACCTAATTCTTGTTCTTTATCCGTCACAAATACTTAGTATGCTGTACCACATGTAGGGCATTTACTAGGACAAATTATAAAGGGGGATATTTAAAGAAAGCAGCAAATGCATTGGTTAATCTATGAATATGATATTAACGAAGAGACGAGCATTCGTGCACCTTCCTTTTAGTGGCGCCCTCAATTAAAGAATACGTAGAAACGTTGTATGTCCCAGATTGTTGAAAATTGAAAAAATGGTTGTGCTGCACGACCGACAACATATGTAGGCAAGTAAAGCTAGACATCACTAAGGTAGTGGACTTACATGAATTATAAAATATGTGGGGAAATATTTTGGTCAAATTGATAATAATCTAATAGCATGCAAACACCAAACCAAGTAGAACTGTAGAAGTACCATCAAGCGTCTGGTTTATCTTTACTTGAAATTTAACGACATTATTGCGAGGCATGCTCATAAATAGTAATATTAATTAAACATATATATTCATCTCTTAATAAGGAAAACACAATAATGAAAAGCTCAAGAGTGTGTCTCAAGATTTAGCAAGGTGAAACATGTGAGAAAAGCTTTTGAAAGTAAAGTTGTTGCGGCTTAAGGTCCAAGGAAGCACTTGGCTTTCTGTAATATGTCTTATGCTGTCTGTTGTGCCAATAACAACTCATCGAATTTACAAAACTCATTAAGTCATGATACAAATACAGCACTTAAGTAACACAAATTCCCATTTAAGAAAATCACTATCTGTTTTAAGTTTAAAATGAACTAAATATATATTTTTTTTTTGAAAAGAAACGTATTTATAGACTGTTCTTTTGGACTGAATTTGTCTGAACTGAACTGAACTGAACTTAATGAAGCTGAACTGAACTGAACTGAACTTAATAGAGCTGAACTGAACTGAACTAAACTGAACTGAACTGAAATGAACTTAATGGAGCTGAACTTAACTGAACTGAACTGAATTGAACTGAGATAATAAAAAGATAACAATATTATTATTATTATTATTACTATCAATCATTAGTAATTATAATATTATATTAATATAATCTAATAATAATCAAATAAGATATAAATAAGATATTATAGTAGTATAATTAAAAATATAATATTAATATGAATGATAACATTGATAATATAGTAAGAAATATAAAAAATTAAGTAACTAAAAAATAAATATGATAAGTATAATATAATAATATAAACAATAATATAAAATATAATTTATAATTTATAATTTATAATAATAATAATAATGATAATAATAATAATAATAATTAATATTATAATAATATAAATCATTATTTATAATAATATTATATTAATATTATTTAATAATAATCTAATCTAATGTATAAAAAAATAAAACAATAATATAAGAATAAATATTATAAGAATAAAATACTCATATAAATGATAACATTATAAATAATAATATAATATAGTAATAAATATATTAACAATAGTAACTAATAATAAATAAATAAATAATATAAATAGTAATAAAGTAAATATAATTAACAATAATAATAAAAATAGGCCTAATAATAATATATTAATACATTATAATAATAATAATTATTATTATTATTATTACTATTATTAATAATAATATTAATAATAAATATTTTTCTAATAATATTCATAATAATGAATATATCAATAAAATATAAAATATAATATTAATAAATATTAATAATACTAATATTTCAATTAATCGTAATAATATAAGAATAAATAAATAAATATATTAAATATAAATATAATAATATAAAGAATAATTATAACGGTGATATAATAGTAATAAAATAATTTTTTAAAAATATAAATATAATAATAATCCCCCTTATACTAAAAGAATAAGAGATTGCTAAAATTTTCCCGCCTAAATGAATTATTCTATAATTAGACTTCATTATGCTATATTTACAACTAAGTTATACTATTTCAATAATTATATTCTGTTTAAAAAGGGTATAATATATAACAATTTGCCTAAAAATATTAATAAGATTTTCAGACTTTGTTACATAAATGAAATTGGCTAATTATACGTATGATATGATAGAAATATTTTACCGTTATTATACTTAAAACTAACATGATGACTATTAAAACTTTTTTTTTTTTTTATCAAACCCTGTCTGTAAATAATTTTACTACTCCGTCTTTTGATACAAACTTTTCTTTTGGATGCTTTTGATACAAACTTATGCTATAAGTTACGGAGTAATTAGTATTCGTAATTACTTTTACTTCTAAATGAAAAAACATTCGAATTATATATATTTTTCTTACACTTTATCTTAATATATATTCCTACTACGTAGTATGTTAACATTTAAATTTTAGTTATTTTTTAAAAACTCATTTAACATACACAGAGTATATAAGTTATTTATTACAACATATATCTTAATATAAAACATTATTAATAGTTCTTTTATAATTAAATTAAAAAATTAGTGGTTTAATTATTAAATTCTCTTATATCTCTATCTAAAAAACCGCGCATTCGCGCGGGATCTATACTAGTAAGAATAATAAATGAATTAACATGATAATAACAATGATAAGAATAATAATCATAATAATGTTGAAATAAAAGTAATCTGAACTGAATTGAACCGAACTGAACTGAACTGAACTTAATTGAGCTGAACTTAATTGAACTGAACTTAATAGAGCTTAATTGAACTGAATTAAACTGAACTGAATTTAATGGAGTTGAACTGAACTGAACTGAACTTAATGAAGCTGAACTGAACTTATAGGAACTGAAATTAAGTCCAAAAGAACAGGGCCTTAGGCCCTATTCTTTTGGACTTAAAGTCACCCCTTTAAGTTCAGTTCAGCTTCTATAATTTCAGTTTAGTTCAGTTCAGCTCCTATAAGTTCAGTTCAGTTCAGTTAAGCTCCTATAAGTTCAGTTCAACTCCTATAAGTTCAGTTCAGTTCAGCTCCTATAAGTTCAGTTCAGCTCTTATAAGTTCAGTGAAGAAAAGTTCAATTCTTACAAATTAAGTTTTGAAAAATTATACGGAATATGTTATTTATGAAAACCGATATAAAAACATTTGACATTAATTATTGGATACATACATTATCATTGAGACCGCCCGAAGGAATTGTAGAGTATTTGAACTATCGACATTCATCATTTTTGAATGAAAGTTGAAATGACATGTGGTCAATTGAAAAAAAGGTGAAAGATGTTAAAAAATATGCCGCAAATGTCACAAAAGTATCAAATTTCTATTATTGTTTCTACGTTCACACTTCATAATTTTATAAGGATGCATACTGCAACAGGAGTATGTGACCTAGACAAGACACAAGCTCAAGACAAGACTCAACATCAAGACAACAACACCATTCAAGACAACAACATCCATTCAGACAACACCATGACCAGTTATGACAATGTCCTATTCAGTCCAAGCAACAACCACTTCAAGCCTGCTAAGACAACACCACACCAACCAGAACAAAGCCTAGCCATCCACTTCCCAAGACTAAGCCACAACAAGACACAGCCAACAGCCCAACAAACCCAACACAACAAAAACAGCCCTCAGCCAAAAACAGCCTATCACAGTCTTTCTAAACAGGGTCCATGGGGGTCCCACACATTCAAACAAGCCTAACCAACCATCAACCTTAGTCCTTGGGAAGGTCCTCTACAACTTTGCCCAGGACTTCTCTTCCAGGAAATGCACACACAAAAAGTTAGTCTAGGGACAACTTCAAACTATCCAAATGTCAGCCCTTTTTGCAGTAGTTAACATGTCACTATCAAACTTTCCTGTTTTGATCAAACAAGCTCGAGGGTCTTTTAGCAGAACCTTTGGCATCCATCTCACTTCAGTTGAGCTCAAGAATCAAGCCTAGAAGTCCACTCCTCCACCAGTTTCAACCTAAACAAACCAATTAAGGCAGATTGTCCCATTAGAATTGCTTTTCTACTTTATTGCTTTATGCTGAACAATGTAGCTGTTATTTCTGTTTCTTTTGCAAGCCAATTGTGGCCCTAGGATGTATTGAACGAGTAGGATGTAATCTCCTTGCCTATATAAGGCCATTTCCTAATGAATGAAAGACAGATTTTGAAGTAAAATATAAAACTGAAACCTTGTTTCTGTTGCATCTCTTGGCTGTGTGCTTGAGACAACTTCCTTTGCTGTGTGCTTGGAAGTGAGCTTGGGTCCTTAGCTGTGTGCTGGGATCAAAGTTCAACCCTCAATCATTGGCTTTGTGCTTTGGTTAAGGTTCTATCTTTGTTCTTTAACAATCAGTTCAAACAGAAACAGAGTATTTGCAAAGTGTCTGTCCTTAGTTCAAATTGTCATTGCTTAGCTTGTCTTTCTAAATAATTTTAGTGCAAATTGGTATCAGAGCTTTGGTTTGTGAGTTCATCTACCTAACTACATTAAAAACACAAAATACAACCATGAGTGAAGAGAGAATCACAGGTCTTGAAAACACAGTTCAAGATCTTGTCAGAACTGTAATGGAGGTCTCTAGATCTGTCGATGAACTCCTTGAGGGCCAACAGAACAATGATACAAGGGGAGGCAGAGGTCGAGGAAGAGGAGCACCTTTCCCACAAGGTGGAGGAAGGAGGAGACAACCTGTAGATCAGTTTGAAATGTCAGATTCAGATGGCTCAGATCACAGTCTTCTCAGACACCAAGACAAAGACATCAAGGTAGAGATCCCTGACTTTCTAGGTAGCTTGAACCCTGATGATTTCTTAGATTGGCTAAGGTCTGTAGAAAGAGTCTTTGAGTTTAAAGGTTACACTGATAGAAAGGCTTTTAAGGTTGCTATCATGAAACTAAAAGGCTATGCCTCACTGTGGTATGAAAACATGAAAACCTTGAGGGTTAGGGAAGGGAAAGAACCTGTAAAGTCATGGCTCAAACTAAAAAAGAAACTGAGAGCTAAGTTTGTCTCTAGGGACTACACTCAGGACATGTTCATTAAACTTACTCACCTAAAGCAAGACCAAAGACCTGTAGAGTCCTACCTAAGAGACTTTGAACAACTTACTTTGCAATGTGAGGTTGTTGAGAAATCTGAACAAAAGATAGCAAGGTTCTTAGAGGGGTTGGATGAAAGGATAGCTAGTAAAGTCAGGCTACAAAATATATACTCCTTTGAGGAAGCTATCAACTTGTCTTTAAGGGTAGAAAAGTTGGGAAAAGGAAAGGCCAGTGCTTCTAAGACACCTGGTAGAACCCCCACCTTCAAACCTTTTGTAGGAGTCAAGATAGGAGAACCTGTGGTTCCTGTTAAGACCCCTTTCAACCTTGATAAAGGCAAGGCTGTTGAGGCAGGCCAAAGGAAGACTACCCCTCTCAAAAAGTGCTTTCAATGTCAAGGGTATGGACATTTTGCTAGAGAATGTCCATCTAAAAGGGCTCTGAGCACCCTAGAAGTAATCCATTGGGGAGATGATGAAGTGTTGGTCTGTGATGATGAGTTGGAAGAGCCTGAGGTAGAGGCTAGTGAGGAGTTGATAGAGCTTGATGCAGGGTTAAGTTTGGTAACATGGAGGGTAATGCATACTCAACCCCAACCTTTGGAAGAGGATCAAAGACACCAGATCTTTAGGACCAGATGTACCATCAAGGGTAGAGTATGTAACCTCATTATTGATGGTGGAAGATGCACTAATGTGGCCTCCAAAACACTGATAGACAAGCTAGCTCTACCCACCAAGGACCACCCCCTACCTTACAAACTCAGATGGCTAAACAAAGGGGCTGAGATCAAGGTGGATAAACAATGTGTTGTGCCTTTCTCAATTGGTAAAGGGTATGTGGATGAGAGTCTTTGTGATGTTCTACCTATGGATGCATGTCACCTTTTGCTTGGAAGGCCATGGGAGTTTGATTGGGATGCCATACACCATGGGAGGGACAACACCTACACTTTTAAGTATGGGAAGAAGAAAATCACCCTGGCACCTTTACCACCTGCTTTAAAGATCAACCCAAACCCCATGAGTGAGGCTTCCAAGGAAGTCATGCTGATAAGTGAATCAGAACTAGCACAAGAGTTAAGTGAGCTACAACCTGTATACATATTACTTGCCAAGGAGACTGGGATGAGCATCATTGATATCCCTGAAGAGGTCATGTCTATCCTAGAAAGTTATGGTGATGTCTTTCCTACTGAGCTCCCTAGTGGACTGCCACCACTTAGAGGAATAGAACACCACATTGACCTAGTGCCTGGAGCTATCCTACCCAACAAGCCAGCTTACAGGAGTGATCCTAAGGCTACACAAGAGCTCCAACTTCAAGTAGGTGAACTGCTCAACAAGGGCTATGTCAGAGAATCCCTAAGTCCTTGTGCTGTACCAGCCTTGCTTGTGCCAAAGAAGGATGGGACTTGGCGTATGTGCATTGATAGTAGGGCCATCAACAACATTACCATCTAGTATAGGTTCCCCATACCTAGACTTAATGATATTCTGGATGAGTTAAGTGGGGCTCAAGTATTCACTAAGATTGATCTGAGGCAGGTCTATCACCAAGTGAGGATAAGAGCAGGGGATGAATGGAAGACAGCTTTCAAGACTAAACATGGGCTCTATGAATGGTTGGTAATGCCTTTTGGGTTGTCTAATGCCCCCAGTACCTTCATGAGGTTAATGACAGAAGTCCTAAGGCCCTACTTAGGCAAGTGTGTTGTGGTTTACTTTGATGACATTCTTATTTACAGTTCAACTAGGGGAGAACATTTGCAGCATCTGAAGTTGTTGTTTGAGGTTTTAAGAGAGAACAAGTTGTATGGAAAACTAGAGAAGTGCACCTTCATGCAGCCTGAGGTTTACTTCCTTGGGTTCATCATCTCTAAGAAAGGAGTAGCAGTTGATCCTGAGAAGGTGCAAGCAATCAAGGAATGGCCCCTTCCTCAAACTATTACTGATGTTAGAAGTTTTCATGGGTTAGCATCCTTCTATAGGAGGTTCATACAAGGGTTTAGTTCAATCATGGCCCCTATTACTGAGTGCATGAAGAAGGTAGAGTTCAAGTGGAATGAGAAGGCTGAAAAGTCTATCAATCTGATCAAAGAGCTACTATGTAAATCTCCAATATTGGTTCTACCAGATTTTAACAAACTCTTTGAGGTAGAGTGTGATGCCAGTGGCCTTGGCATAGGCGCTGTGCTTACTCAAGAGAAGAAACCAGTTGCATACTTCAGTGAGAAACTAAATGGAGCCAAGCTTAATTACTCCACATATGACAAAGAATTCTATGCCATTGTGAGAGCATTGAACCACTGGGGACACTACTTGAAGCCTAAGCCTTTTGTGCTTCATTCTGATCATGAGGCTCTCAAATAAATCAATGGACAGCATAAACTCAACCCCAGGCATGCCAAGTGGGTAGAATTCTTGCAATCCTTCTCATTCTCCAGCAAGT
>JAIUZE010007484.1:0-13790 GCA_022085475.1 Heliosperma pusillum | reverse complement strand
TTATGTGGAGGAGGAGTTGTACATGGACATCCCGAAGGTTTCATGATCCTAAAAAATCCTAAGAAGGATGCAAGTTAAGCGTTCCATCCTAGGACTTAAGCAGGCTTCTCGGAGTTGGAATCATCGTTGCGACCAGGTGATAAAAGAGAATGGATTCCTCGATCGGTCGAGGAACCATGCTTATATATCAAGTCGAGTGGGAGCAAAGATTGCTCCTAATATTGTATGTCGATGACATACTCTTGATTGGAATGACATACCTCTCTTAACTTCGGTAAAAGTTTGGTTAAAGAACCATTTCCAGATGAAAGATCTGGGCCAGGCACAAAGAATTTTGGGGATCCGTATCTACAGAGATAGATCACGACGGATGTTATCCCTCAGTCAGGAGTCTTATATAGATAAGATTCTTGAGAGGTTCAGCATGACCAACTCCAAGAAGGGGAACCTTCCAATGGTCTCTGGGATGCAGTTGAGTAAAGCTCAGGCACCAAAGACATCGGAAGAGGTCGAGCGCATGAGTCGGGTTCCTTATGCATCAGCTATAGGATCGATCATGTATTCCATGATATGCACACGTCCAGACGTGGCATATGCATTGAGTATGACGAGTCGGTACCAAGGCAATCCAGGTGAAACACACTGGATGGCTGTTAAGAATATCCTTAAGTACCTACGAGGACTAAGGATTGGGTATTGACTTATGGAGGTGACACTGAGCTATGCGCAATCGGTTACGCAGATGCTAGCTTCCAAACGGATCGAGATGACTCGAAATCTCAGTCTGGATTCGTTTTTACTCTTAATGGCGCTGCGGTCAGCTGGAAAAGCTCCAAAGAAAGTGTTATAGCAGATTCTACGAATGAGTCCGAGTACTACGCTGCTTCAGAGGCTGCGAAGGAAGCTATATGGATGCGTCAATTCTTACAGGGACTAACTGTAGTTCCTAGTTCGGATGACTCGATCACCATCTATTGTGATAATAGTGGTGCCATCTTCCTAGCTAAGGAGCCTAAGTCCAGCAACAAGTCTAGGCATGTGCAACGGAAGGCTCACATTATCCGAGATTACGTGGAGCAAAGGGAGATAGTGATAGACAAGATTGCTACGGATGATAACGTCGCAGATCCTCTCACTAAACCATTGAGATATGATAAGCATGAAGGGCACGTTATTTCCATGGGAATCAAACGTGTTCCTAAGTTGTATTAGTTGTTTTATTTGGATTACACCTGTATCCTTTTCATAAAACTATCTATGAAATCATCGTTTTGTTTTATATTTTCTTTTTCATGTGGGTTGTAGTGACAACATTGAACACCAAAAAGTGAACTGAATTACATTATATTAGTTTTGGTCCGTAATCGCCTACATGAGCTGATAACTCTGGCAATTATTCTGTAAAGTCGATTGATGGTGGGTTCAACGAGCCATAAGTCAAACAGTTGACTGATCGATCACATATGCGAGTTATAATGATACCTCGCAGGACAGTTTTGTGGCAATGTTATGGAGTCCTAAATGTTTCAGAACATTAGGTGCCAGGTCGTGGATAGGACGTCCATAGTGTTCCTAGAGTCGATTCTTTTGACTATCGACTGTCTCTTGAGATTAAGGCAGTTTTTGGGTGACTTTGGTTTCTTTCTCGTGGTCGACCGTAACAGGAGGCTAAGTAGATTTTTACTGGGTCATTTCATACTGCGGTTGTATCTGCAAGATTCGAGTTGAAGAAAATATCCAACCTTTATCAGGTTATGTTATTTCTCAGGGCCACTCGAGGAGCTGTAACTGAAATGCATGGCCATGCTCGAATAAAGATTCGTTTATCAGTTAAGTTACTCTCTAGTCGGGTAAACCACTCTTGATACTGATCACTTGTAAACTACGACCTTTGTGAATACGGACTTTGCAAATTGGTTTACATTGAGTGGGAGAAATTTATTATGGATATGAGAATCGGTTATCGCACATACACTTGTACGGACAAGTGGGAGATTGTTGGAGCCAGTGTCCTCCACAGTTAGTGCAATAACATAAATAAATCTCCGTAGGTTCACAGGGTATACTTTGTATAATAATCAGTTGATTAACGTTTATCAATAACGGTTGGCTTGCTAGATAAGTTTGACGTTATTGTCATACAGATGGCCGTGATCAACTGGTCCCTAAAAGTCACACCTAAAGGATGTGTTTGAGAGATGTGATTATTTGAGAAAATAATCATATTGATGCCCTATTATATGACTAAAAGGTTAGTCAGTGTATTTGACTAAAAGGTTAGTCAAAGTGATGATGAGACGATTATTTAATAACGATTAAATAATATAAGCTGAGACCAATTAAAAGTAATTCGTGATTAAATATAAACTGTTGTATTTAATCGGCATATATATAATGTAAGCTTATGCGAATTAAAATGTTAATTCGTAAATTGAATATAAAATGTTATATTGAATTAGCAAATTATAATTATACGGATAATTATAATTAACGTATATATTATAAGATTGTCATATTAGATGTTGTCAGACCGGTATTAATGTATCGACTACAAAATGTTGTATGGACATATTAATACATGACAACACAAATGACATTTATAATAATAATACACATTATATATTAAAGCGAATTTAACCGAAATAAAGTCCAGATTCATTCTGGAATTTTCGGTCAATGGGTAGTTATTTTGAGGAGAAAAATCTCCTCATAAAACCCTAGATTGAGCCGTGAGACAAGAGGAGAAGGGAGAAAAATAATAACCCTAATTCATTTCTCATTTGTGTGCCTCCATCTCTTCACATCACAAAAAAAAAAGGTTAACAGTAACTTTTGACAAATATATTCTAACAAATTAAAGGGCATTTCTCATTCCATCTTGGGTGCTATGATTAGGATATGTCATCATTTTGATATTGTTCTTAGGCCTTTTAGCAAGGACTAAAGGTTATTTCTAATCTCTTGTTTTTATACATTTTCGTTTATGACTATTAATCATATAAACATAATCTCATTATAATCCTGTATGATTTAAAGGGAAGTATACGGATATTTTCCCACAAAGACAAGCTGTAATAACCCACCAGGCTGCAGAACTCCTACACCCGGTCATCTCACCATGGCCCTTCATGAAGTGGGGTATGGACATTGTGGGAAAACTACCTAGAGCCCCAGGAACCAACGTCTTCATGCTAGCCATGACTGATTACTTCTCTAAGTGGATAGAGGCAGAGTCATTCTCCCAAGTGACAGAAAGACAAGTGATGCGTGTATTTTATATAGACTTTTTAGTCCACTTATGCACGCATTTCTAAGTCATTTAGGTGATATTATGTCACCATATGCCCCTATCTGGCTACTTTGTACTTTCATTACCATTTTGTAGGTACAAGTTGCGTAGTAGCAGAAACCGAGCCAAAACAGTCCACTTTGCATACATTTAGGACAATGGAAGGAACGGGACAGAGGCTCTTGCATGGGAAAGCGTGAGATCGTTCAAAATCAAACCCAAAGTCATGACTAACATTATATGCTAGGCCAGAAGACCTCGATCGATTATCTATTTGATCGATCGAGGAGAGTTGAAGTGAAGAAGACCTCGATCGAGCTGTAATCTGCTCGATCGCGGGGAAGCCGTAGAAGAGTTGGTCGATCGAGAGGATGAAGTTCTCGATCGACTGACATCCTCAGATAAAGACCTCGATTGAAGCGAATATTCCCTCGATCGAGTGGAATCCATCACGGGCCTTAAGTCCGTAGATTAGTTAGGGTTTAGAGTCGTGTTATGCATTATATAAGACTCTTATTTTTGTCATTAGGAGAAAGGAATGATTATCATCTACTTAGCAGACACTAATCTTTCACCATTAATTTTTAAACTTTCTTATTCTTTTAAGTTTATACTTGGGTTTATTATCGACGTGGATTTGTTCTTTACGCCGGATTTGCTAAAGATTGTAAACTCTTTTCTCTCCTTTATTCTTAACCTTAAGTCTTAATTACTGTTTACCTTTCTCTTAATTGTTGCGTTATTGTTTTATGCTTGTTAATTACGATTATATCATGTCTAATATCATATGTTCAATCATCTTTATTAGCATCATTAATAGCATGTGTAGATAATTCCCTTATATGTTAGGATGAGGAAAACTGTAGTAAAGGCATGATAGGATAAACTATTTTAGTTAGTCTTGAATCTGAGAATTAATCTAAGCAATTTAATTGAGGTTAGTCGAATGAGTGCACGCAGAAGACTAGCTAGGTAGTTAACCCCGACCTGGATCGAGAGATTGGAAGGGAAACGCTTGCTTAGAATTGATAGGTGACTCCTAAGAGGACGAGAGTTAATTAGGAAAATCCCTATGGTGGTTTGAGACCGAGAGGAGAAAACCATTGCCCTTCTCATTGATAGATTGACTGACTTAGTTGACCCGTAGATGCCGATATTACAGTAGACCGAATCCTAGCATTTTCTTCTTTTATCTGATTTGTTTCGTGTTAATCTCTATCTTTATTTCTCTTCCTTTAAATCTTATTTAGTTTAGTTTAAAACCAATTCAATACTCCTAGATTGTGACTGGCAGATTTAGATTACAGTTAGTTAGTTCTTCCCTGTGGAGATCGACCCTACTTCAACTATCTTCTTTAGTTAGTAGACTTAGGATTTTATTTTTGGTGTATAACGACTCGCATCAAATTTTGGCGCCGTTGCCGGGGAGGCAATTTAATTTTCTGTCTATTTATTTCTGTCTCGTCTTAAGGAATTTCTAATTCCTTAAGATGGTTCTTATTTTTCTCTCTATAGTTGTGTACGCGCAGGTCCGAAAGGCTCGAGTTAGTGGAAGCTGATCCAGAGCCCGAAAGAACCTTCTTACGCAGAACGAGAGGGTTAGATAAGACAGTTCAGGAGGAAGACTTGAGTACTTCTGAATCCGTCTTCGACAGTTTTATTTTTGAGGAAGATTCGACTGTTGAGACTACCGTACCAGCGAAGATGCCTAACATTGCTAGTCACTCTGAGCCTACTGCTGCATGTATACCCCAGGGATTCAAACTTACAACGGACAAAGATGGAACTTCTTTTGATCTTCGTCCGTCTTATATCAAGCTTGTTCAGCAGGACAAGTATAGGGGTGTGGCTGGGGAAGATCCGAGGAAGCATATGGAGACCTTCGCTGATTATTGCTCTTCTATTCCAGTGTCTAAAGGGGTAACACAAGACAAGATCAAGGAGGTCTTGTTCCCTTTTTCTCTTACCGACAATGCCAAAGACTGGTTAAAGAATCTGAATAAAGAAGAACTTGGCATTACTGACTGGACTACACTTGCACTGGCTTTCTACAAGAAGTATTTTCCACCACAGAGGACGAATCCTTTGAGGGGTCAGATTACAAATTTCAAGCAAACGGTTCATGAAAATCTCTATGAGTCCTGGGATCGATTTAAGACGCTAGTGAGGTCTGTTCCTCACCATGGGTTCGAACAATGGTTTCTATGCAACCAGTTTTACAACGGGTTGTATGATGATCATCGAGCTATTCTAGATGCCGCATCGAACGGGAGATTCCAGAAGGAGATAGATGATGATAAGGGTTGGAAATTGATAGAGGAGATGGCAACCCATTGTGCTGAGTATGGTAATCCGCAAAGTGGTAGACGGACAGTAGCTAGTGTTGATTCTTACGGTCTGGATGCTAAATTTGATAAATTGAATGCCAGACTTGACAAATGGGATAACCAAGTTGCAGATAACCAGCAGACGGTTCATTTGCTGCAGCGAGATGAAGTGATTACTTGTGAAAGGTGTGGCGAAACTGGTCACACGGCTGTAGATTGTTTTGAAGAAAAGGAGCAAGTTTGTTCCTTTCAACAATACCGTCGAGGGGGTGGTTACTACAATCAGGGGAATATCCATCCCAATTTGAGATGGACAAGCCAGAATGTCCTAAATCATACTACCCCACCACAGTAGCCGATTTATCAACCGCCGCACAAGCAAGGGTTCCAAAAAATCCAGTCTTCACAACAAGCTAGTTCCTCATCTGGAGGAATTTCAGAAGTCGGAGAGCTAAAGTCGATGATACAGGCTTTAGCTACCCTATTGAGCAAATCTGATCAAGCAACGAATGCTACCATTAAACTTTTGGAGTCGCAGATTGCTTAATTGGCGGGAGCTAGATCAATTAGGCAGCCTGGCCAGTTACCGTCCCAGACTGACAAGAACAAGGAGACACTGAACAACATCACTCTGCGAAGCGGTCTCGCTTATGACAGTTCTGCTGGTACCGTTGCTGATATCTCTGGTGCGCATCCTAAAGTTTCGAAGGGTGATGCTGATATTGTGATCGATCGAGGAGCTTGTTATAGTCGATCGAATGAATTGAAGGAAAACTTACTCCATCGAGAGGTTACTGTTGGTCGATCGAGTGACTCATAAATACAGTTGGTCGATCGAGAAGCTTCAGTTGCTCGATCGAGTAGTTTGAATGATGATGCTGCTTGATCGAGTGACATTGATACTCGATCGATGTGTCCTAATGAGCGAGAAGCTCGATCGAAGGGGTTAAGCAAGCGGATGATTAACAACGCGATTGTCAAGGATACACAACGTGGATCACCTGACATTCTAGTTCCGTTTCCTGGTCGGTTGAAGAAGGCTAAGGTCGAGAAGGAATTTGCTCGGTTTGCTGACATTGTACGTGATCTTAAGGTGAATGTTCCTTTTGCAGACCTCCTATTAAAGGTACCCTCTTACTTGAAATTTATGCGTGAAATTCTTTTACGTAAGAGGTCAGTCGATACTGTAGAGACTGTAGCGTTGACTGAGGAATGCTCCGCGTTCCTCCATAACAAATGCCCACCTAAACTGTCTGACCCAGGTAGCCTTTCCATACCGTGTCATATAGGTACCTATCTCATAGATAATGCGTTATGTGACCTATGAGCCAGTGTTAGCGTCTTACCTTTGTCTTTAGCCAAACGGTTAGGCTTCACCAAGCTTCAGTGTACCAACATGACAGTGCAAATGGCAGATAGGACCTTGTCCCGACCTTTAGGAGTCATAGAGGATGTTCCTGTGCAAATAGGGAGATTCTTTATCCCGGTCGATTTCATAGTACTAGACTGTTCTTGCATACTGCGCAAGCGGTTATTGATGTTGGGTTACGGACATTGACTTTTCAAATAGGTGGGGAGAACCTAGTTTTCACTCAGTCTCGTGCTAGTAAAGGTCCCATGCTTGTTTCACCATGTCACGCGCTTCCCTTAGCCAACATTACACCTGATTTATTTACGCATGACAACCTATCCAGCCTATAGCTCGTGTATGTGACATTCCCATTGCTACCGTAACACCTCCGCCCAGCTTGGGAGCGAATTGGAGGAACGTGCTGTTGTGTGTTGCCTTACAGATAATAGATCGACAGCATTGGAGGTGAATAAGGGGGAGCCCTGTTCGCGTGATAGTGTCAAGAAAAATCCCAAGAAGGACAAAGGAGCTCGCACATATTCGAGTGATTCGGAAGTGGAGCTAGACTCCAAGAAATTATCGTATGTGTGGCGAAAGAAGTCGGAAATTACCGCAGCTGAGAGTAATTCCGCAAGTCAGAGGCCTGGCGGTGGCCTTGTCACAACACTGGTTGATTGTTAGCCGGGTTTGCAACCCCGTGCAATTTGTAAATAACAATTTATTGCGTTTTCATTAGACAATTAGACAATTTACTTTGATTAGACGTTACGTTATAATCCGTAGTTTAGATAAACAATTTATTTTTCCTGTAAGACAATTTTTGGTATTTTTGTGTATCGTTTTGTATCGTTTTTGCAGGAACAAGAAGCGGAAATCAACTGCTAGAAGTGGAAGGCTGTGCAAATAGGAAAACCAATCGATCGAGTAAACTGTTACTCGATCGAGAGCCATAGGGAAGAAAAAGACCTCGATCGAGTGGAATTCAAATCGATCGAGGGGAATTCACAACAATCGAGTAAACTGAGGATCATCTAAAGAAAACCACTCGATCGAGTAAATCTGATCTACTCGATCGAGCAGTCCTGCCTGGAAAAGTTCTCGATCGAGTAGAATTTCTACTCGATCGAGCAAACTAATCTACCTATAAAAGGGAAGTCCTCGATCCTCTTTCAGTTTACTCGATCCCAAATTCCCCTTTGTTCTTCATCCATCGATTTTTCGGCACCTTCTTACCTGCAATTCGTGATAATACTCAAATTAATTACCAACTACATTTACCCTGATACTTTACCATTGCAATTGATTGAAAAGCCCTTTCTTTTTCACCTTCAATTTCGATTTATTTGAAGTTTCGTGACTTTAGGGTTTGCTAATTCGACTTATTCGAATTTGTCCGATTAACTGCTATTTTTTTTTTGGGTAATCATCAACTAGTAAGCATCTCTCTCCTATTTTACTAGTTAATCCGTAATCCTTTCCCTTTTTTCGATTCAATTAGGGTTAGAATTTGATTATAGGATTCATCTCGTGACTTAGATGATATTTATTGTTCCTTGTTGATTTCTTTGTATTCATGGCATCAAGTTCAGTCCCTAGTCAGTCCGCGGTTCCCGAGGTTGTCGCTGAGACGACGCCTGAAGCGATTTCTGCTGCGGTAGTGACCGATACCGCTGTCACCTCTACCGAGACTACTGTTGAGACAGTCTTCACGGAGCATACTGAGCATACTGAGACTCCGACTGCTGAGGCCGTTGTTCCAGCGACCACTACTGAGGTCGCTTCGCCTTCTAGCTCATCACTCATTCCTAGCAAGAAGGCGTTGACCACCAGCCAGCTGGCCGCGCATAAGCTGGCCACTGCTCGAGGATTGGCACCACCGAAGGCTCTCAAGGCTGCTAGTCAGCCATCTAGCGTGGAGTCTCTTGAGCCGCTACCACGGATTAGGGCGGTACAATTCGTTTCTAGTATTCACCGGAAACGGTTATCTTATTTACTTGATTCCCCTATCCATTTGAGCCGTTTTCTGCACCGTCCCGACCTAGAAGAGCTAAGTTTATTTACTGATGTTTGCCTATTACTTAACGGGACGGGGATGTCGGGTTTGGCCTCAATGAGGGAGTATACATATCGAGTACCTACGCTTGAGTTTTTCAGTTCGTATACTTTTGAGACCGATATGTATGTTACCTCGCCGTCTAGCGCTTGCATTCATTTCCGACTCTTTAATGAGTCGCATTCGTGGACTTTAGCTAGATTTGGGGAGGTTTTGGGTCTTTCGAGTGACTGTCTTTTGGCAGCTCCTAGGAAGCTGTTGACCTAGGTTTGGACCGCTCTTTATCACACACCCTACGACACTCGTAGGGTGGCCCACGTTCACCAACCCTCGCTGCGCTATTTTCTGCGACTCTTAGGCGAGTCAATTTTTGCTAGACCGGAACCCAACAACATCAACAATACTGAGTTAGCCATTTTAGCGGGGTACCTGAACGTTGATATCGGTACCCCGTTTTTCCAGAACATAGCTTAGTTAGTGGCTCTTCACTGGAAGAACCTAGAGTCTAGGGTGTCTAGCGCAGTAGTCTGTGGCGGTCTGGTCAGTAAGACTGCCCGCCACCTTTATTCAGACTTCCCTAGGACTCACCAGCGCTTAAGACCTGGCGTCGATTTAGATATACCTGTCATGGTCGGGTTTTCTTGGATGACGGGCTCTGAGCGTCGGGTGTGGAAGATATGTGGTTCCACGTCCGTTGTCTTACCTTGCCCTAAATTGCCTTCTCTTTCACCTCTCACTACTGCGAGAGGGGTAAACCCCCTCCCCCTGTTTACCATCTACCTTTCACCACTACACCTTCCTCTTCCACTAAGAAGAGGAAGAGAGCTTCCCCGCAGAGGGATGTTGGAGAGCCGTCGGGTTCTCAGCAGGTGGGGACGACGACTGTCACGCCCCCACCTGTCACCACTCCCCCTTTTGAGTTGGTTTTTCTGGCTAATTTTGTTTGTCCTCCCCTGTTTGAGGCGCCTGAGGTCATGGACCAAGGACGTCGTGATGCTTTGCTATTTAAGATGCGCAAGGATATAGCACAGATGCGACGGGATCAGGCCTTAGCCTTGTTCCCGATCTATGAGGACCAGATCCGCAGAGGACGTCCCATTCCAGATGGATGGCATCACCCCTCGTTCTACAGATACCCAGAGGGTGGGTATCCTTCACCATCTTCTTCTTCTTCTTCTTCGGGAGAGGAAGAGGACGAGACGCCGGCACAGAGGGCCATGAGGGAGCGCGCCGAGTTGGCAGCTAGGAGGCTAGCTCGGGAGGAGGAGAGGGACCCGATGTATAGGGTGGAGACGGAGGAGACTACTGGGAGGAGGTGATGTTAGCTCCCCAGTTGATGCTGGTTTGGGGAAGCTGTTGTTTTGTTAGTTTTTCTGTTTATTTTTTCCATTCTTTGTATATATTCCATCCCTTAGGAACATGAATTAGGTTGTTTTTCCCTTTCCCTTATATGCTGTTCTGCTATAGCCAATGAGGACATTGTCTGTTTTGGTTTGGGGAGGTGTTTTGCATCCTTTTGCGTCTGCATTTGCATTTGTATTGCATTCACGTTTACAATTCATGATAATTAGAAAAAATTTAAAAAAATTCAAAAATATCACGTTTATTTTTGCATATAGTCGAGTCGGATTGGAGTCTTGTTCGTGATGAAATTGCACTACAAGTCTATTTTATGCTATTCCTTGCACCATTCTTGACTTACTTGGTAAAATCGAAGTAGTGAACTATTGAATTTTGTCTTGGAATTTAAATTTGACTATTAGACTTGACTCAACACTTTGGCAAACTACTTATATATTCTGAGTTTTAGAGCCTATAACTGGTTCGTTTATGACCAGTTCTGTGACACCCTCAAATTTGCGGAAAGAAAAAAATAATTTAAATAAATAAAAGATGAGAATACGTTTCTAATAGGTTCACTTTAGTGAAAATCGGTAAATTTTAAAACCTGAACCTACTATTAAATATATTCATCATAACAAAGGTGTCTTAAAGAAAAAGGTTCATAACAAAAAGGAAATAATATTATACATAAGAATTATCCTAAACGGGAGACATATCTCCCTTATAAATACGGAAATAAAATAGTGTATAATAATATACAATCCTAAGAACCGAATATAGGTCCAAGGTAAATACTTCGCTCGCTAGCTCGTCAATGTACCCAATGTATGCATCACAAACCTTCCAACCGCATTAAATATAAACACGGAAGCCACAGTCAGTGGGGAGTAACTCCGAGTTTTCCCAGCCACGAAATGTCGAGTTTAATAAAACATGAATAACATAAAAGAGATGTATATGGAAAATACAAAACCTTAACATATACGATATGTTTTTCATGTTATGAAACAATTAACTAACATATAACCTAACATATGAAGGATAAGCTACTCATGCAAGCTATCATGTGAATCGGTTAACAACCTATACCACGAGGTAGGGAAGATAGTATTTCAGCTCAGAGGTTACATTTAAAACATGGCCTGGATACAACTCAACCCTAATCATACAAGCTATCATGTGAATCAGTTAACAACCGGTAATCCAAACTCTATCAACCTTAGCCGGCTTGCATCTCACCTTCTAAGATTCATAGAATCATCAAACATGAAAGACGAATACGTCTAGAAACAGGCATAAGTTCTTAGTACAGTCAATAGTCGACTTCTGTAACTCGAGTCTATACCACGAGGTAGGATATACATATATTTTAGCTCAGAGGTTACCTTTAAAACATGGCCAAAATATAAAGCACACATCTTAGCTCAGAGGTTACCTTTAAAACATGGCCAAAATACAAAGCAAATATCTTAGCTCAGAGGTTACCTTTAAAACATGGCCAAGATACAACTCTACCTTAATCCTAGACTGCGCAGACCTAAGAAATGCGGATAAAACCACCGCACCCAAGACTCATGATAAAACCACATGAGTACCCTAAGGAAATCCACCAAAGGGTTGGCTAGTACTTAAGCTGGCTCCATTCCCAAAGTGGAAGCAATTAGGCAGCCATGCCTCGGCTTGGTATCATAATCCCAGGCCAGTGACACAAAAGCTATCAAGCAGTGAACTCCATATGCTCGTTAAAGATAGTAAGGCCTATCAATGTCATGGTCCAAGGTGCTCATTTAGAATTAGAATGGTCAAGACGCCATATAATCATAATTCTCTATGGGTACTTAGTCAACACGACACCAACCATATAATTAAACAGTCACAGAAAAACATCCTATCATGTGACTAATTGCATATAATCATATTCAAATATCATATCGCCTCATATCTACTAAGGCTCATTCATTCATTCATTAAATAAAACCTAACCTGAAGACAAATCCCCGACCCGAGTCCCGCGACGGGTCATCAGTCAAAACGGGGCTGACTAGATCTTAGTTTGACCAAACCCGTTTGATCAAACCGGCTAGAAACAGAAAAGGTCTTAGCCATTTAGGCTTGAACATAAGAACATCATATTCATTTCATGCTATTTTATTCTAATTTCTAACATGTGAATTATTAATTCTTACGAAACCCGCTTGACTTAAAGGATATCAAATTAAACTACAATCTCATGCTATAATTTCTAACAGGTGAGAAATAATAATATTTATGAAAACCGTTTAATTAAATAATTCACTTATTAAAATTTCCCACTTGCTAAATATTACAAAACACGATATAATAATAACACTAAACTCAAAAACCGACACAAGCCCAAAGGAGGGCTCACGGGTCATGGGCTGGACCGGGCCTGGACTGGGCCCACGGGCTAGTTTGGGCCGGTTTTGGTCACCCATTTCTAAAACCGTTTCTTAATATTTCCCGCATGCTTAACATATTTAAAACCCGTCAAAACAACAACAAAACAATCAAGTATCGACACAAGCCCAAAGGCCAATTAACGGGTCAACCCAGACCGGCCTGGACCGGGCCTGAACCGGGCCTGAACCGGGCCTGAACCGGCCTGAACCGGCCTGGTTTGGGTCGGTTTCTCAGCCACCATACACGGCCACCATCAACAACAACCCAAATTTATTTCTAACATGTTTTAATTAACAACCATCCATTTTAACAACCAATTCATCCATCATTCATACAAAAAATTATGATTATGAACAAATCATCCAACATGTCAAAAACAATAATTATGTTATAAACTCATAAAACTTAATAATAATAACAACCTAGCATGTTACTACTTAAAACCGTAAATAACAATAACAACAACTAAAATATGTGACATTAATTCGTCGAGTAACTCGGTAATCGTTACCTTAGCTAGCACAAAACCAAATAGCACCCAAAATAAGAACTAAAAACCCGTCTACTAATCTTCTTCTAAAATATACGAGTCACCAAACTCGTCTTCATAATCTTCTCCTATAAGAAATGACAAAAATAACATTATTAGTATACAAACTTGATTTCAACAATTAAAGTGTTGAAAACATTTTTGTCGGAATTGAAAATGAAACGTACACGGAGATGAAGAGCGGAGAGGAGACTTTAGAAATATAATTTAGACCGGATTAGGCCAAGTAACGAAGGTTTTGTGACGATTTTGCTCAAGAACGATCAAGAACGATCAAGAACACGAAGAACGATTTTGATTATATTAAAGAAGGTATTAAGTAGATATTAAGTTGATTTAATGTAAAATGAAAAGATAAGTAGTGAGTAAGAGGGGAGTTGGGCCGTGTAATATAGAGGATTTACGGGAGTCGGGTTTTGAACTTGTTGTTACGGGATTGACTCGGGTTTTATAAA